>PVJH01004121.1:31974-101033 GCA_004026705.1 Nesogale talazaci | reverse complement strand
CTGATGTCTGACACCGGATCCCTTCACTACGTCATGATCACACAGGCTGGTGTGCTTGTTCCATGTGGGCTTTATTGCTTCTGAGCTGATTGGCTGCTTGTTTACTCAAGCCTTTTAAGTCCTCAGACGCTATATCTTTTGGTAGCTGGGCACCATCAGCTTTCTTCACCACATTTGCTTATGCACACATTTGTCCTCAGGGATCATATCAGGAAAGTGAGCATGCAAAGTTGTGCTTTTGAGTTCTTGAAGCCTGATATCTCATCCCTTTGACATCTCATGATTCCACAAGCTAGTGTGCTTATTCCATGTGGGCTTTGTTGCTTCTGAGCAGATGGCTGTTTGTTTATTTTCAAGCCTTTAAGTCCCCAGACGCTCCATCTTTTGATAGCCGGGCACCATCAGCTTCTTCACCACCTTTGCTTATGCACACATTTGTGAGAAGGACTTTTTGTGTGCCATGCAGCAGCACATCAACTGCTTTCCCCATCTGAGTCTTCAGGTCCATTGTCATTTGCTTGTGAGTGAGAGCCTTCTCCTTCAGATTGATATGGGATTACTGTATTTAGTTAGAATACAGCTAATTTATCCTAATTTTCCCCTTGTACTTTAAAGCAAGCCCAACTAGAACCTATTAACTCCAAGGGAAGGAAAAGTTAGGTGGCTACAAAAATAGTCATTGGTTGATTTTGAGTCTCAGGACTTTTACTGACCTTCCTATCCAGATAGTAATCACGAAGGTAGGCACTTTTGTAGATTCAATAACCCACTTCCGTTGAGTCACTTGGACTCATAGGGGCCTTGTAGATCAGAGTAGAATTGCTTAGAGTTTCCAAAACTTTAGACTACTACATTTTATTTTAAATAAAATAACTTTATTGGCATTTATTTCACACATAATGCAATTTAATCATTCAATCACATTAGGAAGCACTGATTAATCATAATCACAATCAATGTAAGAACATTTTCTTCTCATATTCATTGTTGCTAGCTCCCCATGTCCTGCACCCTCTCCTACTATGTCTCTAGGTAATTGTTAAACTAGGTACTGCCTATAGATAGACCTATCCCAGATTTCACATCCATATCCATATCCACATCTATAGTCATTCAAGAGTCATCGCTTGTGAATTTTCTATTCGTGTCGCCCATATTTTATTCTTATTGTTTTCTTATTAAGATATTATAGAATTCTATGGATTTTAGAAGTGAGACCTCTGCTAATTTGATTGATGTATTTGAAGGTTCTTTCATTGGGTGCACATATATGTACCTAGTGTATTCTTCTTCAAAATGATGCCATAGTCATCAAATAATCCAGATGCTCCAATGATGAGTTCGGCACACTGATTGAATAAGTATGGTGGAAGGATGCAATCTAGCGACAAACCTTTTATTTGCTTGTTCTGTTCACACAACTTCCTCTTTATAAGTTCTGCATGAGCACAATGAAGTGTTCTGGAATTCCCATTCTTCTCATGTTTATCCATAGTTCATTATGAGCCATACAGTAATATGCTTTGCTATTGTCAAGAAAACACAACTAAGCATCTTTCTAGCATGCTCTACTTTGAGCTAAGATCAATCTGATGTCAGTTGCACATCCTCTTCTGAATCCATCCTGAACCTCTGGAAGCTTCCTGTACATACAGCTGCAACTGCTGTTCGATGATCTTCAGCAAAATTTTACTTTCATATAATACCAATAATATTGTTCTATAATTTGAACCTTTTGTTGGGTCACCTTTCTTTGGAATGGGTACAAATGAAGATCTCTCTTAGTCAGTTGGGCAAGTAACTGTCTTCAACATGTCCTGGCATGGAAAAGTGAGTACTTCCAGTGCTTCATCAGAATGTTGAAATATTTCAAGAAGTATTCGATCAATCCCTTGAGTCTTGTTTTTGGTTAATAATTCAGTTCAGCTGGAATTTCTTCTTTCAGCACCACTGTTTTTTGTTCATGAAATGGTAGAAGGTGGACAAATTATTTTTGGTATGGTAACTCTGTGTGTTCTTTACATCTTCCTTTGACGCTTTCTGCATCATTCGATATTTTGCCTGTAGAATCTTTCAAGGTTTCAATTCAAGGCTTGAGTTTTTCCTTGCATTCTTTCATCTTAAGATATTCTGAATATTTAGAGAAGGGGGAGTGGGGAGGGAGGGGAAAAGATGAAAAACTGATGTCAAGGGCTCAAGTGGACAAGCAGATATTTGAAGAATGATGATGGCAGCAGGCATTTGAAGGTGCTTGGCACAGTATATGTATGTATAGATTGTGATGAGTGATGTATAAGCCCCCAATAAAATAAAAATCTCTCTCTATATACAATTACTCTTGATATAAAGCTCTCTAGTGTCAATGAATTTGTTTCTCTAGTCAACCCAATATAACACGAGTGGCAATTTGAGGGCAAGTGTTTTGTTATATATTGTTTTATTATTCTTTTTTAATTTTTTGTTATATATTGTTTTTACTACAATAGAATATAGTTAAAACACAGCAAAACAAAGAAAGAGATCCTGAATGTGTTCTCCTTTTTTGGTTTCTAACCCTATGTCTTTGCACATTTAATTATAATATTTGATTTTGTCTTTTTCTGCTGCTCTTTGAAAATTTATATTCTTCTCAACTTCATCCTTTATTCTATCTACTCTATGAGTAAGAACAAGTTTCAGAGTCTTTTCTGACATCCTTGTTGATGCTTTATGTCTTGCCCTTTCCGTGGCTTTTTGCTGTCTTCATGAGTGATGTTCTTGATGTCCTCCCACCCCTTATCTGGTCTTCTGTATTTAGTGTTAAATGTGTCAAATCTGCTCTTGAGATGTTCTCAAAATTCAAGTGGAATATAATGAAGGTCACATTGTGGCTCTGTTGACCTTGTTTTAATTTTATTTATCTTTAATTTCAACTTCTATTTAAGTGAGTGATGGTCTGTTTCAAACTGGTTTTAGTTGCTGATCGAGAGTTTCTACAGCATCTCTTCCCACAGATGAAGTCAATTTGATTTCTGTTTATTCCATCTGAAGAAGTCCAGGTGAAATGCTGCCTTTTATGTTGTTGACAATGGTATTGGATATGAACAAGTTGTTGGCTTTGGAAAATTCTATCATGCTATTCCTAGCTGCATTTTTCCATCAAATTAATGTTTTCCAGCAACTGCTCCTTCCTTTTTGTTTTCTTTCAAATTTTTGCATTCCAATCTCCAATAATTATCAATGCACCTTGAGTGAACATTCGATCAATTTCTGACTGACGTATGGGTAGATGCTTCATTTTCTTCAACAAAAGTTTTTGTGGTTGATATGTAAATTTGAATGATAGTTGAATTCTTTGAAGATGAGTAGATATAATCCTATTTAAGACAGCATTGGACTTCAAGATTGATTTCAAAGTGCTCTTTTGATAGCATAGTAAGTAATAAGATTTTAAAAATTAAAAATGGAAAATACCAGTCCATTTCAGCTCCCAAATACTTCGGATATTGATCTTACAGGATTATATTTCAATTTTTACCCCTCCCAATTTTCCTATATTCATTCCAAGTTCCAAATTTTAGAAGATGTGAGCAGCCCTTCCTTATTTTGAGCTGTGCCCCATCAGCAAATGAAGAATCTGAAGGATCCACTCCCAAGGCTTCACTCCATTAACTTCACCATACTTGACTCTACTTTGTGAAAGCAGCTCCTCTTCAGTCACATTTTGTGTTTCCTCTGACCCAAGAGTCAATTCTCTGGCCCTATCTCTCACAAGGTTTCACTACCGTTCATTAGAACTTCAATATCTGACAATTTTTGAAGCTCTGTGGTTATTTTGTGTGCATATGTTCCATGTTGGGGAGGTGGAGCATGTGGTAAGGGAGGGTACTGGAAAACAAAGCAAGACCTAAGGAGGAAAGAACAACATTGGTGAGAAGTGTAGCTTGGGTACTGAGAATATTTTCAACAAGTTGTGCAAGTGATCAGCTACCCATACAGGGCCCCCAGGGAAATAAGAGTTTGTGGTGGCTGGGTTGCCTCAGCTACCAGGAATAATCAGCTGTGCTGGGGGAAAAATGGGACTCACAAAATTGGCTTGTGTTGCTAGTCAGTTTTAAAGGTGGGCCTGTCAGCAGGCATTGCTGCTATCCCACTCTATGAAGCTTGTGTTTATTTAGCTTTTAAATTGATTTTTTTCATGGCCATGATATCCTTCCCAGTTGTGGCGGTCATGTGCATATGTTAATTTCATGATTCACATGTAGGGGTGTAGTCTAGCCTGTAAATCTGGAGATAGCCATTGAGTAGCCAATGAGGCCTCCATGTGGGCATGGCTTTCTCCTGATACATCTGGGAAATCTCACGACATTTCTTTCGTGAAGATGAGAAGCTATCTCCCCAGTTGTTGGGAGTTAGTCTTAGACAATGAATCACGAACAAGACAAGATGGCAGTGTCTGAGGAGCCGGAGGAGAAGCCACACGGCTTTGGCCTGATGAAGCCAGACCTCTGAAGCTGGAGAGGCCACTTGGGGCCCCCTGGCAGCAATGAGTTGCTTCTACCACCACTGGATGCTGTTGATGGACCCTGAGCCCTGGAAGCAAGGAGCCATGGGGAGACCCCTGCCAGCGCCCGGATTCTGCAGCCAGTGACCTGTGACTTTGTGAGTCGGAAGGAGACATTGTAGACTGGTATCGGGCATATGGGCTAATGTCGGACTTATGACTTTGAACTGGACTGGGATGTGATGCTTTCTCAGTGTTCCATTCCTTTTGTATATAAACCTTCCCCTTATATCCATATGCGTGTCTATGAATTTGTTCTTCTAGTCTACCCAGACTAACACACTATTGGAATCTCTTAAGTAGTTGCTGAGATCTTCCTATTCTTGGTATGTGGTGGCCATCTTCCCCTGTCGCCTGAAGGCCATAAGGATTTCTATTTGTATCCTTGATTATAAAATGAAGATATAAACCACTTCACAACCTTCATATAAGAAATAATTGCTATGCTGTGTGATAATCGATATAAAGTAACCAACACAGTGCTTAGCATAAAGGCTCAATAAATATTGATTTTTTTCTCTTACGTTTCCTACGTCTTCAGCATCAAAGTAGGTCTAGTGGAGAAGAGATGCAACACTTATGGAAAACAGCATTGCGAAATGTTAACGCTTTGCCACTTAGTAGCATGTAGATATTGAAATAATTTTCCTTTTGGCCTCATATATAAAATGCAGGGGTTGAGACAGATGGTCCACTCCAAAATATTTCAAAGGTGAATGCTCATACCAGTAGCAGTCAGGAGTCTAGACTCTAATGTTAGTAGTGGAAGGTTAAGGTCAGACAGGTTAGTATTCAGATCTTGAGTATGAATGACTCTACATACTGATACTATGACCCAGCTCTTCACTCAAGAGTTGGGTGAACCCCCTGAATCCCTGTGAGTTGCTGCAACCTTTTGTGGAAACAAAGGAGTTATGGTGCTACTGTGATGGCATGTCAGCAGATTGAATCCAGTAGCTATGCTATGAGAGAAAGATGTGGCAGTCAGCTACCAACACTATTACAGCCTTGGAAATCCCATGATTTCCAAGGGCAGTTCTATGATGGCAATCAATGTATTGCAGTGGGTTTGCTTTTCTTTATTTTGGCTGTCTGTAAATATTTGGGCACTATGCAAGCTTTTAGAGCTATCTTGAGGAGTCAAGGAAAATGTGGATGTAGAGTATCTTGAGCAGCTCTGCTCTAAAGAACACCCTATGGTTATACAAGTAATCTCATTGCACTGTCTGATATGGTAAGCATGTGGGTAGGAAACACTTGAAATACTGCTGGTGTAACTGAGAAACTGAATTTTTAATGTTAGTTAATTTGAACCTAAAATGCCCTTATCCCAGAATTGCTCATGCAACTCCCTTCTGTGATTTCTTTGTATCTTTATCAATAAAATTCTAAAAATGTTTAAATTATATGCATGCATTCTTTTGTTAATTGCCCTAATAGTCACACTAGCAAACAGATGGAAACCACCAAAGTGTCCATCAAGAGCTGGACGGATACACAAATTACAGCACTTACACAAAAAGGAGTACTATAAAATGTTAAAGAATGAACACTGTGAAACACCTCATAACAATGATAGACCTGGAGACCATTATGCTGAATAAAATCAGCCAATTGCAAAAGGACAAATAGGAGATGAGGTCATTATTTTTAAAAGTCAAGAAAATATTTACATGCAGAAGCATTCTTTAAAGGTAATCAGAGATGAGAGAGGAGGGAAATCACAAAATAGAGAGCAGTAACCAAAGCATATCACCAAGTATTAACTTGGGTAAAAGGAAAGGCAGTATGTCATAACTGAGGCATGGGTCATCATAATATGAACAGGACAGAAGAAGATACAGAGATGCCCAAGAGTTATACAACAAAGCTAGAGACTATAATATGCACAATAAAATTATAACAATAAAACAATCTGAGTGGATACAAAATAGACATGCAAGTGGAACGGGTCTGAGAAAACAGGAGTATACCTACAAACACATGCAACTTTGGTAGAAGGTATTCTTACATATGCATTTTCATGTGCTGTAAATGTATCTCTGCATATAGTAAAACATTCAGGGGTGGGGAGAAGTAAAGTTGCAAAATGACTAGTTAGTCACAGCCCAATACCTGGAGAAAATGGGAGATTAGGACCACAGTTTCAATTGAACTAGGTCAATTGGTATAATCAATTCACAGACAAATTTGACATCCTTCTGTAGTGACTAGGGTCTTAAAAGCTAGTGAGAGGCTATCTAAGATGCAACTATTAGTATGTCTCCATGTGGAGTAAAGAAGATTGAGTAAAATAAACAATTCAGGAACAAGCCAAAGAACTAATGAGCCATGAGAAACACAGAGTCCACCAGCCTGCTATCAGAAGAACTAGATTGTGCCATCTACTGAGACTTGTAGAGGATGCACTTCCCAGAGAAGTGAACTATGTAAGACAGAAAGGCAGCAGTTCCCCCAAAACAAAGGGTAGGAAAGTTCTAATGGAGATGGGGAATCAGAGAAGAAATGGTGGGAATAGTGCTCTTACATGGATAGGGTTATAGTTAGGGTTAAAAAATAAAATGTGTATAAATTGTTGAATGGGATACTAATTTGCTCTATAACTATTTATCGACATCACAATAAAAAGAGACTAAATGTAAAGAGTAAATGAAATAGAATCTGAAGGTCCCCCCTACCCCATCTTATCCACTTCCTCAATTCACACAGCAGAAATAGGGAAGAGTATATAGTACTAGCCAAGTTAGTGAACAAGAGAAAAACTGGTAGGTCATGACAACATGCTTGTTCAAAGGGTGGGTAATGAATCCAGGGATGCAAATCAGCAGAGATAAATGTGAAGGAATTCTCCAATCACAGCACTTTTGAGGGGGAAGTAGGAAGTTTGAAAGGTGAGCTGTTCTCAGCTGTTTCATTGAATGATTTGGAGGCCCACTGGAGACAAGAGAAGGAGTCTAGAGGCTCCTTTTGGTCACTGTATGACCCAAACTGTACATTGGTTAGCTAGAGCCTAAACTACTGAAGTCCTATTATTGATATTATATATTAATTTATTATAAATATACATGACTATGAATGAGGGAGAATTTATGTTTCTCCCAAACATCCATTCGAACTTTTTATATTTTACTGATGATTAATATATTCACCCAAAGAGTCATTCCAAGGAACCCTATAAAAGCAGTGACATCAGCATAGAGCAAAATGAAATTCTTTTGGGGATAATTAATTACAGAAATTGTAGACATACAATGACTTAACCTTCTCTGATCCACAAATCTAATTCTCATAATCATATCACAAGTATCACTTTACATTCCACTGAACAATTTAATAGCAAAGAATGATAGTTGAATATAAAATTATCAAGACTTCATTGCCTTTACAAAAAGCATTAGAAAGCATTTACTGGCATGTGGTGGAGTATCATAAATAATTAAAATACATGTACTTATTAAAATATCAGAATAGATAGCAATGTTATAGCCTAGTAATTTCCTCATGCTCATTTGTAAAATTCAATAACTTCCATAAGTTAATTGTTATTAGTGCAAAATGGAGAAGTGTATGTAATTAATGAAACAAAGGAAGAGAAAAAGGAGGCCATTGACTGTCATCTCCTTTACTAAATGATGGGAATACCAATGTCTTCACTGGGGAAAACAATTCAGTAATCATTTGTGTTAATACTTTGGGGGAAGAAAACTTAATCTCTACTGGTAAGTAGAGTGCATTTATATGACCATTTGAGGTCTTAGTTGAACCTAAGCATTGTGAGAAATATCATATGAAATACAAACTTATAAGAATTCAAATGCATTTTTATGCATTTTTATGACAGTTGTGTCACGCAACACAATATATAATCTTTTCTCAAATTTGTACCAGAAAACCTTGATGATGAGTTTATAAGTCATTTTTGCCAATTATGGGTAACCCTAGTGTTTGATCTTGAATCTATGAGTATATTATGACAAAACAAAACAACACACACTCACGGCCATGGGGTCAGTGTTGACTCATTGAGATAGTAGAGTGCAGAATAGAAACTGAGTTCCCAAGACTATTACCTGTTTATGAGGTAATTTTTCCAATGGAAAAATTCTGGTCTTTCTCCAATGGAGCGGCTGGTAGTTTCCAACGGCAGGCCTTGTGAATCGCAGCCCCATGCGTAACCACTATATCTGGAGTCACGTGTCCAGAGAACATAGATGTTTAGGGTAAAGGCAATGTTGTGATCATTCAGGCAGATTCCAACTTTGCGTGATAAGTCCTAGAGAGTGTCACACTTCCCAAAGATGTAATGTGCATGTGAATCACCTGGGGATCATGTGAACATGCAGATTATAATTTCACATTTCTAACTCTCTACCAGGTGGTGCAAATGCTGGCAATGGAAGAACCATACTTTGAAGAGTAAGAGCCCGAGCCTAAACCCACGCCATCTAATTGATTCCTACTCTACCCAAAGAACTAGAAAGGAGTCCTGGTTGTGTTAGTACTCAGCGACTAACCAAAAGGTTGGTGGCTCAAATCCACCGACAATTCTTTGTAAGGAGGAACTGACCACGTGCTCCAGTGAAGGTCACAGCCCAGAAAACTCCAGGGGACCGCTCTCCTCTGTCACTGTGCGGTGGGTATGAATTAAAATAACTCAATGGCACACAGAAAAAATACAGCTAAAATTGTTTGTCCAAAGCCATGCAGGGTTAATAGAAGATTAAGAATTGAAATTCCTGCCCACAACTCCATTCTGCCTCACTGTTTCTTTTGTTAGTATGTGTAGCACAGAATCATGCATTACTTGGTGTCTATGCCATGTTCTGTGAGACAGGAAATTATGTGATATGGATGATGTACAAACACTAGATTGTAGTCTGGGTTTAAGTATCTCCAACAAGGTTTGGGTTAGTCAAAGTGGTGAGAGATTTGTTTTTCCACTTGGTCCTCAATCCACATAATTAGCAATGTATCTGTGTCTGATATGGATCCATCTCACACTTTCATTATTGGCCTTGGAGTTAATACATACACATATATTTGGCATATGCATTATAGCATACACACACTATGCTATTATATGCCTAGTATATCTATATATTATTATATGCCTGGTAATCACTGTGTTGTATATGCAAGATACACATGTTGCCCATGAAAGCTGTTTCACTCATTATACCACATTTTCTGACTGGGATTTCTAAACTCTATTATAACTTTATGGAATTATGGATTTACAGGTTGAACTCTGCTCAAACATGGTATGGATCACATGACTCCATAAATGTATAAGCACCTTAAGTTCATATTCCATGATCATGTGACCTCGAACAAGGGAGTACCCTCCTCAAAGCAGATTATTTTTCAAGGCTATGTATTTTAATTTATTTACAAAACAACCTTACACCTTCCAAGCACTCTCCATTACACTGAATACATTGGTTAAATCTGTGATTCCATTCTTGGAAACATTTTTCAAACTCATCTGTTTGGATGGCCAACAGCACCTCCCTCATTTCTTTTTTTTTCTTCACCTCTTCTTCATCATCAAAATCACTGTCTTATTGTGGGAAGCCGAATGCTGTTCCCATCCCTCAGTGACCCCTTTATTGACCTTTTGTATTGTAACGGCTTGCGGGCAAGATAACCTTTGAATCCATGGATTCACCTAATTAGCATGTGGACCTGTTGAGTTCACCTAATTAGCATGCAGACCTGTTTGAGCTCACCTACCTAGTTAGCATGCAGACCTGTTTGAGAACTGCTTTCCGCCATTTTTTTCCCGCCATTTTTTGAAGCTATGTATGATTGGCTGATTATCCCTACCGCTCATTTCCATAAGTACCTCCCCTTCCTGTTGCCAGCCTATATTAACCGTGCCTTTTGGCTTAATAATTGAGACTTGATTAGAGTCCTGTCTTGTCTCCATTTCTCACGTCTCTTGCCCTCTCCATTCCCAGTCCCTCTTTCAGAAACCCACGTTGACTGATCCGCGGGTCGGATCATCCTATCATTCCCTTCTTCATATGTGGAAACAAAAAGAAGTAACACATAGTGAGGTCAGGTGAGGAAGGTGCATGGGTCAAGAGAGGCATACTGTTTCTTTGCCCCAACTGGCAAAATGAGATGACTGCATGGCAGGTGCATTGCCAGTCTGCCACAAATCAGGCCTCTTTTGCTGCGCACTCTTACTCAGTCTTTTCAGAGGCTTTTAAATAGAAAGTTTGATTAGCACTATGACCTGTTAATTCCAAATGCTCTATACCTCTCACATCAAAAGAACAAATGAGCATTTGGGGAGGTGGGACGGGTAGGGATATACCTTGTAACTTCCCTTTCAGGTTCTTCTTTTGTAAAATAGGGAGTAATAAAATGTATCTTGTTAAGTGCCTATGAGAAATTAGAATAATGCCTGGCACATGGTAATCATTTGATAGTTGTTCACTTTTTATTATTATGACCATAGTTCAATTATTTCTACTACAGATCTGTGACTCTGAAGTTATATATCCAAGAGGTTTGTGGGAGCTATAGGGACTTGTCTTCTTAATAGAGATATTTAGAAGCATGGATAAAAATTTAAATATTTGGGGGCCTAGATGATAGTTTCAGTTATGTATTTACATTTTAGCATGACAACTTTTGGGCTGTTAAGTATTCCATTTAAATGACTAAGAACTAATACTGGTGAATTTAGAAGTCATCCAATTTCTGCCTCTCATAATTTTACTTAGTTACTCTTATTCCACAAAGAGACAAAACTTTTTGTTAAAAAGACTTCTTCAAGTTTTCTATAAAAATAGAGGAAATTCTTATGTTTAAAATGAGCTTGACTCTCTGTGAATGAGGAATAGACATTCCACCTATTGGTACTAGCAATAATCTTGAAAGCAAGATTTGATAAAGATAAATCAAACCGAAAATGTAAAGATATCATTGAGATTATTCTAGAGAATTGTTTTGTTAGTGTATTTTAAAGATTACCTGATTTTGAAGTTGAATTTGGATTCAGCTCTCTTGGGTTCCTACGGAGGGGAGGCAAGGAGGGTGGTTTAAAAGGACACTATTCTACTTTCATTGTTACCTAATGAGTGTATCTTCCAAGTTAATTGCTCCTACTTTGCTTTCCCTAGCCATCTAATTTTTATTCATGTCCTTAATTGCTCCTGCTCTTGGCACCATATGTGACAGCCCCAAAAGAACAATGTCAGTATCATGAGCTGCAAGATGATCCTCACTCCAGGCGGTTTCACAGCAAGATGAACAGAGGTGAACCTGAAGAGTAATATACATATTTTAAGCCAGAATGCCAATTTACTAATGGGCAATTAGAGCTATAACTATCACCCAGAATAAAAGGTCTATCAAGGTTGGGCTGATATAGATATCAGGTGCACCAGCATAAGTTTGTTTGCTACTTACAAGTTATAATTTGTACTGTACAAGGAATGTGTAAATTTTATTTGGTAAACAAAAAATAGTACAAGAAAAGTTTTAAAATTTGAATATTACTAATATTAGGCTAATAGGGTCAGACATAGCTATTTTAAATGGTGAGATAACCTATTATGGTCTTAGACTATTATATTACTGTGTCCCTAAAATTAGGGGATTGTTATTGAAATAAATCAGGTGAAAATAATCCACTTATTATACATGGTCGATTATAACACTAATATTTTTGCAGACTCAGTTATTTGTCTAAAGATGTAGTTCCTGAATCAATATAAAAGACTAACATGAATATTGTGAATCAGTACTGAATATTTACACTTAAATAATATTTGGTTGGATAACTTCATGAAAAAAATTACTCAAAGAAAAGTTGTACTATTTACATTTTGGGATGATTCTTGTAGTAGATATGTCTCTATTTAAATTAAAAAAAATTATTAACATCATACCATAAGTTAGAATCTAAACCAACAGTCCATATTAAAATAAACCTGGTATTTACACTAACGTTTTCTTGTGTAACTGAAAGACCATGTGCAAATATACATTAACAATTTGAATTTGAATATGAAAACGATATATATTTGACTATATCTAAATAGGCAACATTTTATTTATAGTATTGCTAATGTCTATTATTCCTGGAATTTGGGCATTCCAAATTTGGGAATGTTTGCAAGTGTGGAGAAGTTTGAGATTGTCTTATTGAACTTGAATGTGATTTTCCTCTCCTCTCTCTCACTCCAAAGGAACATACACATGTATGTATAGGTCAATGGTGGTTCAGTGATAAGCCTGTTGCCTGCCATGAAGAGGACCTGGGTTCAATTCCCAGCCAATACCTCTCCTGTGTAGCCACTGTCTCTGGCAGTGAAGGCTTTTGTATTACTATGATATTGAATAGGCTTTAATAGTTTCCCTGGATTAAAATAACCTAGACATATAGGTCTGGGAATCCATTTCAAAACAAAAAACAACACAGAGATATAATCAACAATCAACTATGGGGATGAAGCATCACTGGGAAGTGTTCCGTGTTGTGCAAGGGATTTTGGGGAGTTGGGTACTGGCTTGGTGACTCACGGCAAAAACACACAGAAATCTTGTACATATTGGTAATTTTCCTGACTGCTTCAAAAGTGCTGAGAGTAAAATGAGCAACAGAGTATATTATTTGAGGAAATATCATACCTCGTTAGCTCAGTCATGGAAGTTGTGTCTGCTCTTTTAAGAATGCTGAGATGGAGGAAAACACACATACAAACAAAAAACAAACTCCACATAGGAAAAGGTGGCAGTGCTATCGGAAAACTGGATGAGAGACTCTTAACTTAAATTTTTTTCTCTGTAAAGAAGAATTGAGAGTATTTGGAGATGTTTTGGAAAAGTGAAGTAGAAGAGATAAAAGCAACAACAGTAACATCCAAACCCTAACTTAAAAGGTATGGAAGGTTAGTCCACTACACACCAATTCTTATCTTGTTGTAATGAGCTGAAATGAATTCTTGAATGCTAGAAAAGTAATTGGTTAGTATTGACAGCTACTTAGGACTGAATTGTTCAAATGTTGCTTTTCAATAAGACCTCTTCATCCCCCATCTCTGCATTGTTAATGACTTGAGTTGGTGGTTATGAAAACAGTACAAGAAAGCCTGAGAAAAATCATTGCATGTTCATAATATCCATAGGTCTACAGGAATGATGATCAGGGAAGGTTTAAGCTTTTGTAAACTTTAAGGTCTATTAACAAGTTACAAAGCCTCCATAATTCTCCACAAAGATGGTCATTGATTCTGAATAGCTATTTTTCATCACATTTGAGTGCTGAGCGGTACTTACTCATGATTTCCAAGAAAGTAACTTTTTTATTTCTTGAATGATTGATTTTTCATTTTAGTAGAGTTCTTTTCTCCTGTATTAAACTCCAGGAAACGTGAGGATGATGTGTATTTAGCACATGTTGCAAGTATGTCATTAAGGCTCTTGCAAACACACCTTGTAGCTGTCAGCTGGCTTTTTCTCAATGAATGGCTCTTTGGCAATATATGTTTAAGCTAGTGACACTTAATACAACAAAAATGGTGTCAAATGTTAACATATGTCATGAACAAGCAATAGCTTATTTCACCTGACTACTATTCATTCTCCTTTTCTAGTTACAACAAACACACTTTTAAAGGCGAAAAAAATCTATTAACAAATGATTTCTAACATAAAACAGGACAATTGTGCCTTCTTGCCTACTCTATTCTTGCAGAGAGGCAATCATACCCTTATGTTGTCCCAGGAAGCTCTATTATAGGAAAACATGCAAGTGTGTTTATTTAAACTAATGCTACTACTCTGATGTTGAATTAGTTCCACACAGTTGATATTAAGGGAGTTTTTCTCCTACATTCTAATTAATCCATGGTCTGAGGTAAACTTAAAATCCTTTGGATCTTTTACAACAGTGTAAGATGGACTCAGGCTTTATTTTACACACTAGTTGATGACTGGTTTTGAAATCATTATTGAGGAAGGGAAAACTCATGCACTATCTCCCCAGTGCTTACAATCTCTGGGAAGAGTGAATTAAACCTTGCTCCTGCACTTTCTATAACAGGGTTTTCTGTTTAAATGCTAGCAACCAAATCAACTGGATAGTATTGCATAATTTATGGTTATTTAGACTAATGAGTAAGATGTTGCTGATGATCAAAAATGTTGTATTTTATTGCTAAACCCAAATGAATTTTACAAGTTCCCTCATTTATTGGGCCAACACTCTGGAGACCCTTTAGTCTCTTCCAGGTAGCAGGAAAAACATGGAATTTACTTATTCTGACAGAAAGAAATTACTGTGTACTAGAGGTTCCTCTGTGGTTAAGTGCTTGGATACCAAGAAGAAGGTTGATGGTTTAAATCCACTTATTCTATGGAATAGAGATGTGAAAGTCCAGTTCCATAAGGATTTTTGTCCTTGAATACCCTACAGGGTTTCCAGGAGTCAGAATCAATTTAATAACAATGTATTTTAGGGTAATCTGGGGAGTCCCTGGGTATGGTGATTTAATATTTGGTTTGGACCTGAAAAGGACTGGAACCCTGAAAACAGGGTTGGTGAAGTGCTTTGAAAACTTTAAAAACCCCATGGAACAGTTCTCTGTACAACTGAGGTCATCATGAGTCAGAATCAACTGAAGGACAATTGGTCTGGAAAAGGTGACTTGTAAAATGCTAGATAAGCCTGGGAACAAGCAACAGGACCAATGATCCTGGAGAGACTTGGTGGGGAAAGGAGTCTGAGGAAGGGAGTGAAGAGCAAACAATGCCATAGAAAAGGGAACAACTGGGGGTTAACATACACAATGAGGAGGATTGAGGGGCGGGGGGTGTTGGATGGTTGAGCAGCAGTGACTTAGCTGAGAGGAAGTACTAAGAGGTTAGAAGTGGGGGCACAAATGAAAATTGGGTGGAAAAAAGGTAAAAGGAAACAGAGGAATGATCTAGGAAGCAAAGCCATGGATAGAAGTATAGCATAGATAGATATGTTCCTATGTAAATACATTAATTCATTAAAATAGAGGTATTGGCCTGTCTGCATATACTTGCATGGCAATACACTGAGGTAGTAGACGGACTTTGGACCTCTGCTCATACCCTCCTTCAATGTAAGAACATTTTATTCTAGCAAATTGGAGTTCTGTGATAGTTGCCCTCCCCGCACGATTTCTGAAGACAAAATGGGTACACAAGCAAATGTAAAGAAGAAAGCAGATTGTTCCCAGCTATGAAAAGATATAGTGTCCGGGGTCTTAAAGGGATGAAGTTAAACAAGTGGCCATCTAGCAGAGAAGCAACAAATCCACATGAAAAAAGCACACCAGCCGGTGTGATCACAAGGTATCATTGGCGTGGGGTAACAGGCATCAGAAGACCCATAACAAACAAACAAACAAAACCATATTGATAAGGCAAGAGGTATCAGAGTAGAGACCCAAAGCTCATTTTTAGACAATAAACAACACCCCAAAGAGGAGTTACAGGGAAGGGGAGAGTCACCCAACTCACAGTAAAACACCAATGAAACACAATATTCCTCTGAGTACTTGAGACTTCGTCACTCCTCACTATCATGACCCTAGTGCTACCTCTCACTTTGTACTAGACAGAAGCATGCACACAGATAGGAGAGAAGAGTTCATGATACACAGAATTCAGGAACAGGAATGGAAATAGCTATAGTGAACGGTAGGGAGAAGGGGGGAAAGGGAAGGGAGAAAGAGGGAACCAATTGAAATGATCAACACATAACCACACCCCACACTCTCCTCCAGGGGGATGGATAGGAGAAAACATGGAGGAAGAGAGACAGCAGTCAGCATAATATATGAAGATAATAATTTATAATTTACTAAGAGGGTAAGGCAGGGGGGAAAAAAGCTGATACCAAGGGCTTAGTAGAAAGTAAATGTCTACTAAAACAACATATTTACTAATACAGTTGATCCGATTATTATAGGATTTGTAAGAACCTCCAATAAAATAATAATAATTAAAAAAATTTTACACATGAAATTAGGTACAAATGTGTTGCTTTTAGAGTTCCAGTTCATACATGGACATTTTATTTTTTTAAACAAAACATATTTTAAAATGTCTCTATGAACATGAAGTGGCTGCAACCCATTCTCTCATCTTAGAAGCAGACTTATCTTAGTCTCAGTAGGTACCTTCGAAAAGAAAAAGGGGTTTTGTTTTTCCCACTCCATTGGAACAGAATAACGGAGGATAGGGAGGAGTAATTTTGATTCTGAGGTCATGGCTAATGCCAAACTTTAACAAACTGAAGTGGTCATCTTCCCAAATCACTCACACTTTGCAACTTAGTTTGCAGGAATGCTGTCCATAGAAAACAATCATTTTTAGATGCATCAAACATCATAAAGAAGTTCTGAAAGACCAAGATGAACCAAGATAGGGATGACTGTCAATCTTGACCAAGGAAAAAATCTGGCTGAAGTCTGAAAAATGATGGAAGAATATTGGAGAATTACCTTTGATGTGAAAGCTAGCAATGTATGATCTCACATGATTTTGCATCTTTCATTTTTAGTGAACACATTGGCCTCAGCTAACTTTTAGCTAGGTAGGAGGCAAAAACACTGCACGAAGGTCAGATAGGTTCAAAGAACTCATCTTTACATCAGTCTTTTCAGTTCATTTGAAGATAATGAAAATGATTTTATGGAATGGATCATAACCAGAGACAATTCTTGGACTTACCAAGAATGATCCAGAGAGCAAGTTCCTATCAAAACAGTGGCTTCAGAGAGAATCTGCTCAGCCAGTGAAGTTCAAGACAAAGGTTATATTAATGGTTTTTGAGATTCCCAAGGAATAATCTTGATTGATTTTCTCCAAGAACAATGGGCACTTATGAAATCTTATGTTGAAGAAAATTTTTTTAAATGAAACAAAAACTGCATTGGTGAGAAGGCCAGGAAAGGTGCTCCAAGGAATTATTTTCCTTTATGGCAATGTGTCTGCTCATTCTTCAAGGGTAGCATGGAGTGTGCTGCATGTGCTTCATTGTGAAACCTTACTCCCCTCTCCTGACCCCCTGCACTCTATAACTCCTGATCCTGGGCATTCAGTAGTCTCTTTGTTCTCTAAATTAAAAAAACTTTGAGGAGGAATACAAATTCTGTCCCTTGAGGATGCCCACACTGCCCTTTGGATATGGTATAAATAGAATACTAAAGCATTCTTTAGGGAAGGGTTAGAGAGATGGCATTGTTCAAAGTATATAGACCTACATGGAGGATATGTTGAGGAAAAAATAGCTTCACATTTTGATATGTTTGTTTAATACCTATGATTTTGTAGCAATATTTTTGGCTTACCCTGGTTTCCCATTTGAAGGAATTCTTACACTTTTCATTTTAGTATGGCCACTTAAAAACTGAATTGCTGGTCACTGAGAATTGCCCAGCAAGTATAGCATTTTCATGGAAAGTTCATGCCTCTATCTGCAAAGTAAGGCACCCTAGTGCTTTAGTGGGTTCTGAAATGGGCTGCTCACCATAACAGTTAACAGTTAACAGTTTGAACCTCCCAGTGACTCTAAGGAGAAAAAGTGAGGCTCTCTGCCTCAGTAAATATTTACAGTCTTTGAAACCCCAGAGAGTAGTCCTACACGGTCTCACAGGATCACTGTGAGTGAGAATGGGCTGGATAAATGGGGGTAAGTTTGGGTTTGGTATCTCTGGAATAACTGGTGAGTCCTGCCTTTCTCTTCCCCATACCACATGGCAATCACAGGACAGCAAGAGTCTGTCGATCTGTCTTCATCAGTACATTAATCTCTCTCTTTTCTGTCACTCCAGGGTTTTCCCTGAGGGAATTCACCTCATTTCAAATAAAAGAGCACTTATTTTGTCAAATACTCATTGCTGGATTTGGTTTCCAAGAAAAGGAAACCTCTGATACTTTGGAGGGAAACTGATAAGCATCCAAACTCTAAAACTAACCTGGCTGTCACTGAGGGCATGCCAACTCACAGGGCCCCTTTAGTACAGGATAGAACTGCCCCTATGAGGTTCGGAGACTATTACTTTGCCAGAGTTGAAAGTCTCATCTTTCTCTCAGGGTGCGGTTGGTGGTTTTGAACCGCTAACTTTGTGGTTAACCACCCAAATTGCAGGGGGAAAATGTCTGAGGAGACGGCAAGTGGCTTTTGAAGATCAACATGCCCTTTGCACTTCTGTTAAAAGCAAACAAATGTGCCAAATTATAACTGGTCAGATGAATGACGATAGGAAAAGCTGCCCACTACCCTGTAGAAGACAGCGGCTTTACAGAACAGCAGTAGATAGCCACCTTCTCACACGGCCAGCTGATGTGCCAGGTGCTGCCTCCCTGTCTGTCACACAAGAAAAGATGAGCCCTTAAGAGCTGCAAACCTTCAGAGGCTCATAACCTGATGGGTCTGTTCATGTAGTTGAGTAAGAATTTAATTATGTGGAAAAACAAATACTATTTTCACACGTAGCTTTGTTTCCCAAGGCTGAAATGTGCCCCAGTCTCTTCCCTCCTGAAAAGAACAGGTTTGGTGACTTTGTATGATTTCTGTGGGTCCAGCTATGCCAAAGAGAAAATCCATGGGAATGTTCCAAGTCTTATTTTGCAGGTCATCAAGTATGGGCGTCCACTGAGCAAATAGCATTATGAAAACACATTTTATATGGACATTTTAGTATGGAAGGAAAGGAGAATAGAAACAAAAGCATGTACATCAGAAAATAAAGTCAGTTGCTTAGTTCTTAAATGTTCTCACAAGAAAGCAGGGTTTTTTGGCTTCTGATCAGAATCGTAAAGGGAAGTAGTAGATAACTGGCATTGGAAAAATGGGAATAACCTATAACCATTTCATATCTGTTTTACATACAACAAGGCTTAAAAAGCTTATGGAAAATGATATGCTTATGAAAAGATAATGAAACTTTTCCTATAAGTATTTTGAAGTTCCTTGTTACAGCACCCACTGATATTTTTAGGCTCTCAGGTTTCTTGGGAATCTGCAATCCCAGTTAAAGTTTGTGTCGTTATATTCTGTGAACTTGAATAGTGATGTGAATCTGAAGAAATCTCACCCCACCAATTGTACCAATCTGAACTCCACTTGGGACATATGTGTCCCACATCATTGAATTAAAATTCTTATTACTGAGGAAAAAGCGTTTTCCACATGCTACACATTCAATGAAGACCTTCGAAACAATACCTTAAGTCATACTGTATGGCTTCAGAATAGACAAAACCAGGTGAATCAAAGAAGATTGATGGTTATTTGGAAATGAGATGAGGTTATTGGGGCATGGGGAATGATGACTAATGAATAATGAGTTTCTTTTTAAGGAAAGTGTTCTAAAATCATGGTGTTGGCTGCACAACTTTAGGAATATGAGTCCTAAAACCCTTTGGATTTTTATACCGCAAAGGTCAATTTTAGGTCATTTGAATTGAATCTCAATAACACACATACATTCTAAGAAACAAGTAAAAATTATAGCTGCAAAAATCATAGAACACTTTATTAAACAAAAAGATCCAAATGGGCAGCTATTGCTTCTCAGCATATCTTTCATCTAGGCCTATACATTTCTGAAGGTGGAGCTTCCATATCTCCAACCCTTCCCCAGATGAATTCAGCACATGGCAACAAAACAGCAACTCGGGCAACCTCAAAGACTCAAGTCAGGTTCCTTTTAAAGGTTCTTTGAATGGAGAGAACTAAAAGAAGTTTGAAGAGCAAGTTCCATGGTATAGAGGGGAATTGTATAGAGGGTATTGTTTCGAAGGTCTTCATTGAATGTGTAGCATGTGTTAGCACTTCATATGTTTATTGTAGAATAATATTCTATGGTATAAATACGTCATTTTTCAAGTTTCTATTCACCAGCTAATAGCTAACAGAAATATGGGACATTTAAACTTTGGGGTCATTAACCTGTATTCATGTATAACTTTTGATGTGACATACGTTTTTGTTTTGAGTAGATACTTAGGAGTAGCATAAACTTCTGAGGAACTGACAACCTATTTTTTAGTTTGCCATTTCTTGGTTAGACATGATAAGTTTTTCCCATGAAAATTTTGTTGCATAGATATTACTACCTTCCAGAATGAGAAGGTACATTGTCATGATGGGAAAAATTTCCCGGGGAAAAATTTCTGCCCATTTCCCACCAGTGCAAGTTTTCTTAAATCATCTTCATAACAGCCACCACCCTGTCCACCATGCCCTGATTATTTTGTGTTTTTCAATGCCTAAGAGAATGCCAAGAGTATCTCTTCACGTTCCTGAAACAGAGTGACCATCGCTTTCTGAGTTGACCTTTCTATCTTGAGTGTAACAGATTATCCCCAAAGTCGTTTTTTGATTAGACTTTTATTTTGAAGACACCTTAAAAGATTTGTCTTCAACCATCCACTGATATGCTTAACCAGAGTTTGTGTGGAATAAATATGTTTCAAGTGTGTTTATGAACTAACATATTTAATTATATTAATTATAATTAAATTATATATAATATGTTTGCATATATATTAGGGAAATAGCTAGATAAAGCTCTTCTATCTTGTCTTTGTAATACCCATCTAGTAACTTGTGGGACTATGCAAATAAAGTGTAGAGGACTGTAATCCAGGAATTGGTCAGTTTTGCCATTCCTCTGGGTATAAGAAGATCCCTTTCAGAAGCAGATAGGGAACTCTATGATAATCAAGAAAGAAGAGTCACCATTGAAGCATGTGCTAGATATCTGTATAAAGTAGTGACAGCAACAGACGTGCCAGGGGCCAAGACCGTGAGATGGAATGGCAAGCTTCCCAGCTCACAGATGGAGCAAAACCAAATGGCTTTGGACAGGATACTGACTGGCTGATTGTGGTGTCTTTGGGGTATATACCATTGCTAAAGGAGCTTTGTAACCCTTACTTGAGCAGTAAAGAGACCAAGGGACTATGTGGCTGAGAGGCTGAAGACCAGAAGAATTAGAAGGGAATGTTGGCTGACATGGTGAGGAAGACAACCATATCTTTGGAGAAGAGAATTGTATCCTTGATGTTTTCTGATACTGACTTACACGTGTTAAATCCCTAAGAAACACCTACAATCACAGGTATTATCTGTTGTGCATTTGATGTGGCCATTGCAATGAGTTATTGACCCCAGCAGAGAAGTGGAAGGAAAGCTGGTGTCAGAATCAGGTAAAAACGAATGGAGAGTGGACACCTGGCAACTGGCCTGAGGCTGGTGTAGAGTTGGCTTCTCCTCCCTACCTAACCTGGAGGAGGTCAGATGTGGTCCCCAGGCCATTTCTCAATTATATAATTCTTTTATTTATACAGACTACTAGGGCTTTCCTATCTCTTATAATCTCTTATAGCTACCTATAGTCATTCATGAGAGAATGACTATTATCCCCATTTTGTCAATGAGAAAACCTCAGCCAAATAACTTGTGAGTGACACATTCAGGATTCAAACTAGGCAGTATAGCTACAAAGTTCATGCTTTACCATGGTCCGTACTGGCTGAGAAGACATAATGTCTTAGTTCAACTAACATCTTTCTACTCCACAATGTATATTCCTCCCCCTCCACACACCCCATCTTTTGTCATGCTTTCTGTATCAATTTAAAGAAGAAAAATAGAGACTAAAATTGGTTGATTAAAAATGTGACTAACCTTATAAATTTGTGTCGACTGAAGAAGTAGAACGATTGATGTTGACTATTAATAATGTCAGTTTAACTCTCCATGTGTGTTTTCCATAGAGACACATTCTTCAAGAGAATTCAGAACTATGGACATAAAACAACCAAACTAACAAACTGTTAGAGGGCATAGCTAGTTTAAAAAAATTGGTTTGTGCTGCAGTGAATTAGAGCAGGACATAAGGCTCCATTTTCCTCTTCAAAAACTCTTTTGCCATCTGGTTCTCAGTGTTCCCTTAACATAGTTTTCAAACTATGAAATTCTGTACATCTTTATGAAGCTGAAGAATTGACCTTTGAGAGGAAAACGTCTTATTTTATTATGCTGACACCACACATCATAATTTTTCTTTTGCTTGGAGATCTCATTCAATGTCATCACCAACATGTGCAGCAAGAGATACATCATGGTTATGGCTAGACTATCCCTTTTATTTCCAGTTCTAGTTTTCCCATAAAATCTCTATTGAAAATAATCTCCATGCAGTCATTGAATGTTATTGCTTGGAACAGAAATGCTAAAACAATTTGCTTATTTAGCTCACGAGTTTTTCCAACATTTTGAAGTGTCTCAAGCCCTCACAAAATATCTTTGCAGCCAGAGCAGTAGTAATATAAATTTGTGGCTTTTCTTGTCAAGTATTTTATGGGATTGTGTTACGCTCCTAACATAGCTCATACTCTTCCCATGTGCATTAGAGTACAATAGATAAGTAATCCCATTTTGACTTCTCTCCCCTAGATACTTTACTGAGATGATTGATATTCTGTTAGGAGGTGTTCATATAAAAAAATCCAGGGTCTCTCAACAGTATCCAAGAAAGATTAACAGGAGTAGTGGTAAAATAAGGAACCCACATATCACAGTGAGATTAAAAAATATTTACACAAATCTTGGAAGCTAGATATTGCCTTCTTCCTATCTTGTTTTTCTGTATGTCAAAGCCCACTTCCTCTAGTTGGACAGGGATCAGCCTGAACTCACCACACAGATAGGTTGGGAAGGAGGGAGACTAGGCCATAGGGAATTAGGGGCAGAAGAACCAGAGACACCCTGGAAAGTTCTAAAGACTGAACCTGAGGAAAAAACCCAAAAGATCTGGGGAGAAGGTTGTAGGGAAAGCAGGGCCACCCCCCCCCTCAAAAAAGGTGTCATAGGGGAGAAGCGTGACAGAACTAACTGACCAGCACAGGGATAGGGGAAAAAACGAATGATTCAGTGATTCTCAGAAAGGCAGTCGAAGTGCTAATAATTTGGTACATTATTTGGTGTAATAGAATGAGTTTGAGCTTGGAGTTGCTTCTGGGCCCACTCTTTGTTGAGGGGGTTCAGATTAGCTATTTATCTCCTCTGTGTCTAAGCATCTCTTCAGTTTGGAAACTGATTGCAGTACAATCTGCTTGATGTGATTATACTATGAAATGATACTATATCTGTAAGAGCTCCTAATAAAATGGTTTGGGAAAATAAAATATATATTTAAAAAACCTACTAAGGAAAATGAATTAAAATAAAAGTGCAAGGGGCTGAGCCCTGGTGGTGTAGTGACCCATGGGCTTGACAGTTCAAATCCAGCAACAGCTCTCCAGGAGCAAGACTGGGTAGCTCCCACGACCACCAGATGGCAGTGATGCCCCCCAAAATAAATAAATAAATAAATATGCAAATAACAAAAAGAAAAATAGTATGAAGAATCTTAAAGTGAGCAACATAATTCTTTATAATAACATCACTACAATAATACTTCTTGGATGCCTGCAGTACATTACATAAATAATCTTGTCTCATCATCAGTACATCTGTATAGGAACCATGAATGATAGAAAAAGTTAACAGGTTGGACTGCAGACCCCCAAATGGACACCTTGAGAAAAGTCCCAATCGATATCTCAAAATATCAACCCTCTGGGACCCAGTTCTATTCAGATAGACATGGAGTCTCCACGAGGCAGACTGACGACAATTGGTTTTTGTTCGTTTCAAATTCCCCGAAGGTATTCATAATTGTCCTCATACTTCAGATGGGGAAAACGGAGAGCTGGGAAAGTTAGGGCATTTGCCCCAGGTCCTTTCCTAAAAAGTGGCAAGTAATAAAGCCAGGATTTTCATCCAAGTGAGCTGGTCTCCATGCTCGGTGCACTTTCCCTTAGACCACTGGATCTGAATGTGTGTGCGGTTATCGCTGGAATGTGGCAGGAGTGAGCATTTTACCTGAACTGACAGTGCTGACAGTGACTGTCAAGCATTCGACCATTTGCTCCACCCGAGATTCCGAGCTGCTCTGCCTTAGAGTGCATGATAAGACCATCCCCAGGAAGCTCACACGTTAAGCTTTGGAAAAGCCTGGTCTACGGGGTTGTAAGATTCTGCGATGCCAGTTGCTGTCCAATTGATTTCAATGCATGGAAACCCCCTCTGTGTCAGAGTGAAATGGACAAATACAGGGGTTCCCAAGCAAAACAGACACAGTGCTCTGTGGAGTGTCAGTGGCTGATATTTTGGAAGGTCATCTTTTATCTAAGATGCGTTTGGGGAGATCCCTTTTATGCAGTGGTTCAGAGCGAGTCATTTGGTTATCAGCTGAGGGCATTAGCCCCATCCAGGGACTCTGTGGTAAGGATTTTTATCATTGTGTTCTGTAGTGTGGATTCTAACCAATTGTAAGTCAGTTGTGAGTACGACAGAGTAGAACTGTCACACGGGATTTTCCAGGCTATAATCTTTCCGGGAGTAGAACTCCAGGTCTTTTGTCCAACAGACCAATTGAATCCAATTGGGTGGATTCAAACCGGGGACCTTTATGAGTAGCAGGACAACTCTTAAATATTGTGCCACTGGCCTTTGCTTTTTCCCTAAGGATTTTCACTCACTCGCTCGCTCACTCACTCATTGCTCACTCTTAGCGACCCAATACGGAAGAGTAGAAATGGTCCTGTGGGTTTCCCCTGCCTTAGTTGGTTACAGGAATAGAAAGCTTCATCTTTCTCCTTAGAAAGGTTTTGTACTGTTGACCTTGCAGTTGGCAGCCCAGCAAATACTCACTGCGCTACCAGGGCTCCTTCAAAAGGATTAGAAATGTCAGATATAAAGAGGGTGTGGTAGTGCCAGGTGCAGTGCTTCACTGCTCACCAGAAGAAAGCTACCCAAAGGCCCAGTGAGAGTGAGACTTGTGATTTATTCCCAGAGAGAGTACAGCCTAGAAAAGCCTATGGAGACAGATCTACTCTCTCACAGGGGGTCATTATGAGTTAGAACTGAATTGTGCAAGCAACTACAGCCCTCCCCCTGAAAAGGTGTTGATGGTAGTAGGTGGTTTGTTCGCTCATTTATAAATCAGAGAGTAGTGGGCATCCTGAAAGTGTCCATGTGCATAGCTGTAGGACAAACAACCATTTCTCTCTCGTGTAGCCTTTTTCTGAGATTTATGTTCATTGTTCTTAAGGATTTTCCCAAAAGAATTTTATGTTCTAGAATTTTTGTTTGTTTGCTTCTCCTTTGGCAATGTTGACTGCTAGATTTGAGTAGGAAAATCTGCATTTGGCTCAGCTTGGGTAATAAGTCCGTGACCTTTAGATATTAAATTAACCTCTTTGAACTTCAATTGCATCCTTTATAAAGTGAGAATGATGATGAAAAAAAATATTTCCCATACCCAAATTTCAATTTTGACCCTACATGTACGTACTTAGTTCTCAACCTGTAGGTTGTGACCCCTTTGGGGGTGAAACGACCTCTCTACAGGGGTCATTCCATTCATAGCAGTAGCAAAAGTATAGTTATGAGGAGTAGCAAAATGATAGTTATGAGGTAGCAATGAAAATAATTTTATGGTTGGTGGGGGGGGCATCACCACAATATTAGGAACTTACTAAAGGATCACAGCATTAGGAAGGTTGAGACCCACTGCTCTAGAAGAACAAGCCTTGAGAGTATAAAAAGCTAAGGTATTGGTTGGATAAATAACTAGGAATGCTGGGGGTGTAGTAATTACTTGTTGGCTGCCATTGGCATAGTTGGCAGTTCGAAACCAGCAGTAACTTTGTAGATGGAAGACTGGGCTTTCTATCCCATAAACAACTACTGTCTCAGAGACCCAAAGGGCACTCCTTATGAATCAGCATTGACTCAATGGTACTGAGAGTGGATAACTAAGCAAGGAAAATAAGAGATGGAAAATATTTTATTTTCACTATTTTAAGCACTGATCCTTTAAAACATATGCCATGAAATTATTTGTTCTGCTCTAAAGACAATGAGTATCTGCTTTTTGAAGTATAATATAAGCAAATCTATAATTTTTAATGTGAGTTCAAAATATAAACTCATAACATTTTACAATTTACCAAGGACTTTGGAAAATCATGCTGTTGAGATTTGCGATTTTATGGTAATTAAATTTAATGACACTCAGCAAGTAATTGGGTGTATTTGATTTTGATTGTCCTGATCATTTTGTAAAGAGTTTTGTGCATTTCATTATACTTTTGTGAATACAAATATACCTATCTTAATGAATGTTTAATGACTTCCTACAGCTTAATTCTTCATGCTACCTCTGACATTCACTGACTTGTAGCTACTAACTGTACAACATTTCAATTAAATCCCAGAGGGGAGGTGTGTTTTGTGATGGTTTTGTCACAGCAAGGACACGAAAAGCTCCTTTCCTTTAAAAGGACGCCTTGGTAGGTGCTTGGTTGCTTTTTTTCCTTTGTTGCTTTAAGCATCCCTCTCGGTGCTTTTTATGTCAAATTTAAGGCACTGGATTTTATTTTGAGTTTGGTTCAATTTGCATTGTAATTTCCCTTCTTCAGGGAAGCCTTTTTGGGGTACCGGGCTGAGATAATCCCTTGTCCTTGTGTTCTCTCCGCAGTCCACTCTTTCTTCCTCTCTCTGAACCAATTCCTCACACTGTCTCATGTTAAATTCCCACTAGATTTGTGTCTCTCTAGGGAACATATAAAAATGTCTGCAAAAAGTTTGACTTATGGGGTTGTGACCATGTCTAGAAAATTGCTTGCTTATGAAGTTGCTCCTGGTATCCCCATAATAAAGAGTTTTCTAGCTTTACATGACAATAGTGGGGAAGTTGGGAAACTCTCCTTTTGTTGTTTCAGGGCCCTGCTTTGTTCACAAAGGAGACCCAGTGGTGCTATCAGGTAATTGATGGACTGATAACCCAAAGATTGAGAGTTCAAACCCACCTGCCTTTTTTGGGGGGTGGGGGGGTGGGGAGAAAGATGAGGCTGTCTGCTCCCGCAAAGATTTACAAAGTGTCAGAAACCCTATATAAGTCAGAATCAATAGTGCTTTAAAAAACCTTTGTATTATGAATTGGGTAGAGGTTGCTGGAGTAAATAAGATTTGCACTAAACAATGTAGATACATTTTATTTCACACCATTGAAATAAATGTAACACCACGTATCACACTTCGTCCTTGTGTTTCCCATTTCCATGCCTCTTCCCCTTCTGACCATTTCCCCCTTTGAACGTATCTTCGGGCAAATGCTGGCCTTTTGATCTCCAGGGGTTGATTGTTTTAAGGTGTGCATGCCACCTTAGTGTCACTGTTGACCTCCTACAGCTGTCTGTATGGCTGAAAATTGAGCCATGGAAGAGCGAGCACTTCCAGGTTTGAAGGATGACTAAGCCCAGCCTCTCAGGTTCCCCTACTCCCTATTGGACCAGTAAACTTGATAATTTGTATGATTCTGTTTTGTTCCACAATATTTTACCCAGTTTATTCAAGATCTTCTAATGCGATCTTTTCCAGAACAATTAATAGCTGGACACTCTGGAGTTCTTTGGATAAGAGGTTCATGGATGCTAAGGTGCAAGTGGTTCATTAGTCATTTGGAATAAATTGTCCTCTGAGCATGGATTTTGCTAAATTCCTAGAATTTTAATGTTCTGTTTTATCATCATATGATTCAAAAAAACTTTACATTTTTTACTTCTTCTATTATCTGGTAGTTTTGAAATAGGGTTTTAATTCAGTTTCCATGTATTTTACTTTGTATTTTATTGTTTCTTTCATCTTCTTCCTGTTGGCTTTCTAGCTGTGTGTTATTGTGACCAGAGAAGATGCTGTATAGTATTTCAGTGGTTCTTTTGAAAAATGCTCTCCATGCATTTTTAAAAAAATGTATATTGTGCTATGATCAAGTGGTATATTCTATATATGCCTATGAAGTAAAGTTGATTGGCTGTGCTGTTTAATTCTTTTGTGTTTTTGTTAAGCTTCTTTGTAGTATAGTTTCCTTTATTGAAAGTGGTCTATTAAAGTCCCCTACTATTATTATGAGGTCGTCTTTTTTTTTTTTTTAACTCTCTTAAAGTTTGATTTAGGTTCTTTGGAGCTTTTTCACTGGTGCACAGATATCTATTAGGGTCATGCTCTTTTCTTCAACTGACCCTTTAATCAATATAAATTGTTCCTTTTATCTCCTTTCCCTGGAGTTTCCTATAAAGTCTAATCAAAAATTAATATCACCATTTTTCTTTTTTGATTGGCATTTGCTTCATATATTTTTTCCACCCTTTGATATTTATGTTTTCTTTTTGAGGTTTACAGCCTTTAAGACTACATGGTGATGTTTCTGTATTCTTCTCTTTTCTGTCCCTCTCTGTCTCTTGACTGGTAAATATTCATTTATAGTCAATGTAATGACCAGAAGGTAAGACTTTATTGTTGTCATTTGCTGTATTTATTTAGTTTTGCTTTTGAGGTGCTGCTAATTTCTTTGTTCTGTATAATTTTCTGTGCTGAGTTCATTTTGTTTCTGAAAGTTCTTTTTTTTTTTCAGAGTTTGCTAAATATGCTTTTCCTCCTCTAATACATCTTCTACACTATTTGCTGTGCTTTTGTTTCATTATTTTAAAATTTTCCTCCTATTTTTGAATTCAAATCACCCCTAGACTTTCTTCACATTTTTTCTCACTCCTTCTTTTCCTCTGCTTGTTTTTCTAGTAGATTGAGAGATTTATCCTGCTTATTCTGTCTTCCATTGATTCAATTTGACTTCTTTGCCCTTTCACTATGTTATCTCTTCCTGAAATCTTAGTATTAATTTTCTATGTTTGCTGCTTTTGTGTGGTTTCTTATTTTTCATTTTATTGTCTTGTTATTGTCTTCTTTTTGTGATTTCTTCTCTTTTCCTTGATCTTTATCTCAATTTGTAAAAGTAGCTGGATATTTTTTGAATTTTGATGCTGATTTTTCCTCCAAGAGAATATCTAGCTCTCTATTCTGGTCACCTGTTTGAACCACTTTTTCTTGCTTTTAATGTGAATTGAGACTTTCTTGTGTCTCTGAGACAATGTGCTCTTATGCACTCATATTTAATTGATACTTCCTTGTTGGTGTGCTTTGCTTGGATTTCCCCCTTTATTTTATTTTATATAATCAAATGAGTAGGTGGATGAGTTACATGGCTCTATAAGACAAGTTCTAGGAGCTCGACATCTAGGTCCTGGTGGTTCCGATAAGAGTGTAGGGAAGTATGGACATCTCTGTTCAATGTTCAATGTTCATAGATAGCTGTGGATGCAGGGGACCGAGGTCTCTCTATCATGTGGTGCAGCAGAAGGTGCTGCCTCTTATCCAGGGTGTGGGAACCCCAGGAGGCACGGTGTGCCTGTTCAGTGCAGGTATTGTTGTTGAATGCAAACAAATAGAACACAGTAGATTAATAAATATATAAATAACAAGAGAAAAAACAGAAAATAATTTTAGGGGGGAAGAAATGGAAAAGAAAATGATTCAATGTGCTTTTTCTTATCCCATTCTTGATAATTCCCACCAACTTTTCACTTACAGATGTAAGGAAAGAGAGGGCTCTGATGATATGATTGATTGAGCAGTGAGTGATTGAGCAGTGAGTGATTGTCGACAAGGTTATGTTTACAACCTGCTGGGTGTCAAATAAGTCATCTAAGGAGCAGAGGGAGGCTCTCACTACCCACAAGCGAGAAAAGACAGGAATGGAGCAAATCCTTTGGACCTGAGGTACTTGTCTATTAATTCTCCTTGGGGCAGCAGTCAGCTATGACACCAAAGAAGTAGCAGAAGTGCAGCAGAACCAGGAACCAGAGTCTGAACAGCGTGGCCTACAGCACAAGTAAAGCTGGGTGCTTTGGGGCAGGAGGCTAACTTGTGGAGTGGGATACCTCTGACCACTTAATTAGGAGAACTGGTTATCCTTAAGTAAGCACTGGAACCGAATGCTGTGATTACGTTGGAGCGACATGCCCATTAAGCATTTATTGGCAACCTAAAAGGACTTTGTAAGATTGCTTGAGCAAGGCGAAGACCAGGTCAGAGGGCGGAGGTGCCAGCGAAAGGTCCTCATGAAGGCATGGCAGGAAAGAAACTGTCTTGATGGAGCAACTGCATGCTGTGCATTCCTTACCTGTTAACGTCCCCAAGAAATCTCATAATGGAGAGCATCCTCGGTGAGTTCTGTATGGCCCTTATAATTAATTAACTAATCCAGACGCAAAATTAAAGTGTCCTAATGGGATGATTGGTATTAGAATGAAGAAGGCTAAAGAGTGAGTTATGCCTGACCTCTCCTTGTGGCAATCAGCTTTGGAAACCAGAGGAAGGCAGATGCGGCCCCCATACCATTTCTTCAATAAGGTGAAAAGAAAATAGAAGAAGAAAAGAAATACAATGCAGAAAAAGAGAAATGAAAGAAATTAAGAAAACAAATCGCTTCTCAGCCTTTTGGCTAAGATCAAGTGTAGAAAACAACAAATAAAGGTAATAAAATAGATAGACCAATTCAGAAGTAGAGGGTAGTGATAAGTTCCAGGAGGCCACAGGAACTGTGGCACCTGGTTTGGGGTGGAGTTCCTGTTGACCTAGAAGGCATCTTGCAACAGGCTGCCAGCTTCCAGCAGGAGGACCTGTTGGACCACTGGATATCTTGAGACAAGACTGTCTGGTCCTAGAGGAATTTCTGCTGGTGTCAAGAGTGGCTGGAGGTAATGACATCCAGTCCAGGAAGAAGTCCCCGCTGGTCTAGAAGGTGATAGGTAGCAAAGTGTGTGGTCTAGGTTGGGATCCACCAGAAGTAGGAGGCCTGGCCTGTCACTGAGCCTTCTGCAGGCCACAGTGCATGTGCTTCCTAATGCAGGGGTAGTAAGAATGTCTGTGGCATCCTATTCATTAGAGTGTGCTTTGGGGCCCATGTGGAAAAGGGTCTTCAAGGGGGAGGGGGTAAGAGTGCGAGTGAGGACTGTCACAAGCCACTGGGTGAAGGGGGCTGGAGGATGGCTTAGCTCTGGCCAATGGAGGATGTGAGGGATAATGGGAAGATTGCACATTCTAGCAACCAGCTACTAGCTTGGATACTGTTGAGGTCCTAGGGGAGTGGAGCTCATCATCAGGTTGCTGCCCTGACCAAAAAGCTACTTGCAGAAATTCAAAATGGCTACACTGGATCCACCTCATGCACAATAAGGTTTGTTGATTTTTTTTAACTAGCTGCACTGCGTCTGGCCAGCTGACAGCCCACTATTCTTTTTGTCTCCCTATTTGTTGTTTTCTCCCCATTGGCATTTGACTCAATTCTGTATCTTTACCTTGAGGCTCAGGGTCCCAGGACTTTCATCTCTATCTATTTCATTGGCTTCCTTATGTCTTTGTTGTAGAGGGTCTGAAGATCTGTCTCTTGCTGTTGAATTCTTTTTAATTGCTTGGATGACTGAAGAAATGAATGAAGAGAAAAGCTATCACCCTTCTATTTCATTGTAGAACACATGGGTCTGCATTTACATTATATGAAGTAGCAGCCTTCACTTGATCTTAAACCAAAAAGCAAACTTGTTGCTGACAAGTTGACTGAAGCACAGCAACCTTTTAGGACAGAGGAGAACCGTCTCATTGGTTTTCTAAGGCTACAATCCTTCCTTTTGTGTTTCATGGTTGCTCTGAGACTATACCGTCAAACGATACAGAATCAAGAGTTTCTCCACGTACCATTTGGTGATGTTGATTACATCATTCAAGGTATGAATAGGGATGATCTTTAGTTCTACAAATTCAAGCAAAACAGACTGACCCACCCCAACAGTTTATGTAGCTCAGAGAGCATGACATGCTCATGAGATGATCTGTTTCTGCAGCGGGAGCCCTGGACCCACTTTGCAATCCAAGAGCAGTCCTGGGGATAGGATAACAAAGAAGAGAGAAAGTGAGAGGAGTGCCTTGGGTCTGCAGCCATCAAACTGTCTCACGAGCAATGCAGCCAATTTTCTGTCAACTCAGCACACGTACCTCAGCGTATCTTGGCTTGTCATACATGTTAACTTATTCCTAACCTTTTGGGGTTTTGTAACATTGAATTGGCTTAGCTGGCCCAGACATGTATTGCCTCAGGACAAGTCCATTTCTGGTGTTCTCTTGACCTTGGTTGAACAGATAATGACTATGGGAAAAAATGACTTAATTTTGATCCATCCTGTTTCTTGGAAAATTTGCCAATAGGGTTGGGGACTGACAAGGAAAGTTTAAACAAAAACAATTCATAAATTAATCATGAAGACTCAGGGGCTACTATAAGTCAAATAAGTTCTTTCAAACTTTTAATTTCAAAATCTTCTTGTAAAAAAGACATATGTAATAGAAAGGTGCCCAGGTGGTGCTGTCAGATAAGCATTAGACTGTGAAAAGCTAAGTCAGTGGTACCATCCCACCAGCCACTTCAAGGACTCAAGAGGAGAGAACAGTTCCTGGAAGGATGCATACCTTCAGAAACGATGTGAGATTCACTGTGAGTTAGAATTGGTTCAATAATTGCAAAGGGTTGAGAGTGAGATTTTTTAAAAATGAAGTATTGTATGAACTCTACCCCCTCTGCGATTGCTGGTGTCCTCTTATTTGTGGTATTATTTTATTATGTGATTGAACCTTCTGCACAATCTGTTAAGTCAGTGTTAGGTGCTAGCTGGTCTTACATGAATTTATCACAGCTTATTAGCCAATTCACTAGTGTTGGCCATTGAGATGGTTTCCATTTTTTTTGGTGTTTGTGGCAAACTTGTATGTACATATACACATGCTTTTAAATCACTTAAGTCTGTGTTTGAAATTTAAAAAATATTTTACTAACTTTGATTTCAAATGTATTCAAGACACAAATACAGAATTTGCTTTGATGGAGACTGATATACCAGGAAAATGTCATTTTCCAATTTACAATATGAACAGTGTAATTTCCACCTTTATACTGAGGTCATTTTACATTGTTGACAGTAAGCACTGTATCTAGTCTAATTCACCTGTGCACATAATATGGCATTTATCTCAGAGAAGAACGTGGGACAAATGCTAAGCTTTAACATAGAATGTCAACTTGGTATATCTCAGATACAGAATGTAAGATGGGCATTTTCCTTTTAAAGTTATAGAGTTGATATCTCTAGAGATATGGTTTCTGGGACAAATAGCTGATGTGAACGAATGTGCCAATTCCAGGGCATAACAACCCATTCTTCCTTCACAGAAAAGAATCAGAAGGACTCTTTTATTTTCACAAATAGCTGCAGAAGAAATAAGAAAAAAGGTAGAGACAAAAGATTGAGGGAGGGAAAAGATGAACAAATCCCCACAGACATCCTTGATTTACAGGTGGGATTCAGAAGTGCCCGCTGGGTGAAAAAGGCACTGTTATGAAGAAACTCTACTCAGATTACTCAGTCAGAAACAATCAAAAAGAACTCCATGATGGAGTACACCCTTTGAGTACTGTCGCACAGCCGTGGCAAATTACATTTAATCAGGTTGACTTCAGGGTTTGCCTCACTTGAAAAATTTCTCTCTTTTTCGCCCTGTTTGCCTCGTTCTCCCAAGATGAATCCATCACCTACTCTGGAAACAAGCAGACAAAAGACAAAACAAAAACCGAACCAAACAACAACAACAACAACAACAACAACAACAACAACAATAACAACCAAATAGACACTAACAAAATGGATTCAAGAACAGTATTGGTAAACAGTATTTGGTGTGCTCAAATGTAATAGAAGAACTTTCCAGCTTGATGGCTTTGGTTTTCCGTTTGGCCACTTTTGGTAACTCTGTCTTTTTCACGTTCTGGTTTAAGGTGTTGGTAAGACGGTCAGGATCAAAAGCATTGTTTGGATGCTACCGAAGGATTTGGATTTTTGACTGACATGAGGGTTAGCTTGAATGGGCTTCAGGACCAGATGTTAAAAAAATTTTCCCTAGATGTTCAGCAGCTCAGGAAGGGCCATTTCTACCCCATGTGGAGATTTGTAAGCAAAGTCTCTAGGAGGTTCCTCTTGTTGGGGTCTTTACTGCCATTGATTTGCAGCAGCAGGAGGAGGTCAACATATGGCTGGGGTGTGGGAAGCACTCAGTCTTTCCGCCTGCCCTCTGCTGTACCTTTGCAACTTCAGTAGCATTTTCCCTGCCGTGTGATGACGAGAACTGCATATCCTCACAGAAGTCCTGGCTCGGGCTGTTTGCCCTGCATCAGAAAAATCCCCATTGTCCTTCCTCTCTGTCCCTATGAACACAGTCTGAGAGACCCAGTGGCCTTTTATAGCAACACTTTTAAGAGCACTGGGCAGCTGTTCAACTTTTTTGTATGACACTAAAATGTGTTGAGTAAACTGGGCCTGCTGTGAAGGGACTTTGCTGCCACACTGATCTTAAAATTACCTTTCTGCATACTGTCCTCTTGACAATAGGGTCCCCGGCTTTTGCAAATGATAACAGGTGGGTCCGATTTTGTGCAACAGGAAGATCTAAGCTGAAACACAAAATTTTCAAATAAATAATGCAAGTTTCTTCTTCTTTCTTTCTGGCTTGGAGTTGAACTATCCTTTTATTTAGCCAGACTCCAATGGAAAGAGCTAGCCTGAAGGGAAGTGTGGACTTCTCTTTAGACACATACTGTATGTGTCTACATTATTTGTCCTGGGGCCTGGAACTACACTGGCCTGTGTCTCTGTTCCAGTTTCTGTTGGAAAGCAGGTACACAAAGCCTCCTTTAACTTCCCTGCAGTGAGCGGTAAGATGAAACATACCCACTGATGGTTAACAGATCTGTCCCTAAAGACGCCTCTCCTTAGAACATGGCAGTTGTTGATTCTGGGTGAAGCTTTTAGCATTTTTTTGGTAGCCCTTCTGTTGATTGTCATATTCCCTAGCCAGAAATGTCAATTACCAGTTTCCTTTCTTCGTCTGTTCATTAAGCCTTTTGTGTATTTTCTCTCTGATTCCTAGGTATTAGTGATGACATGTGTCATTTTCATATCATTGAACTTCCTTATAGGAATGAAGAGAGAAATCATGAGCAATTCTGTACTTTGTGGAATTTGAAATCTTTGAATTTGAAATAATAACAAGCATTGTTATTATTATTTTTCACAGAAAGCAAGAGACACAGATAAATTCATAGAATTCTTTTAAATCTCATCCAATGAAATAGAAACAAGGGCGACTCTATGTAAGAGTTTTAAGTCTACAAGCCAGTCCAAAACTCATTATAGGAAACAATTGTATGCTTGAGCAATTTTTTTGGAAGTGGTAAAACTAGATGGTGTGAGTTTCATATATTCTGATTCATCTGAGAGTGATAGTTCTATGGAAAATCTTTAATCATCTGTCAGGGTCATGAAAAAAAAGAGTAAGAAGACAGAAAGTAAAGAACGGAAAGCCTGGGCAATCAAATATTTTGATTATCATTTTGTGACTCAGTCACTCCCTGTCATCAAATGGATTCTGACTCACAGAGACCCTGTAGGACAAGGTAGACTTGCCCCTGTGGGTTTGTAAGAGCGACACTTTCTACATTTCAGGATTTAAACATTGAACAGGAATCTGTCTGCTGAAAATGTCAGTCCTCATAACCCCTCACTGAGTTCAGTAGAGGCACATCAATACTGTTCTCTCATCCAGTGGAGGAGTAAAGACTTACTATCTTCATTTTCCAAGTAAGAAAACAGAGCTGTAGAAAGGTTCCACATTTAGGATAGGAATTCAATCCCATGAGGCTCTTCAATCTGGACACTTTCCTGTGGTTGAAGTGGATCCTCCAGGTCACTATTTAATTTTTTTTTTAAATTTGCAGCTCACACAATGGTCTCTGCATGGCAAGAACTGATGTGTTTGATGATTTACCTAATGATTGGTGGTTCAGACCCATCCAACCGTGTGATAGAAGAATGACTCTGTACTCAGCATCTGTGAAGATGATGAACCATGTGCTAGTTCAGGTAGATGAGAGAAACAAATTCATAAGTATGCATATGTATAGAAGGGAGAAGTATATACAAGAGGAATGGAACATTGAGAAGGCATCCCAACCCAGTCCAGCCCAAGTCCATACATCTGATATTAGCCCATATTTCTGATACCAATCCATAAATCCTTTCCAGACTCATGAACCACCTGCAATGACATCAGCACAGTCACAGGTCAGTGAGTGCAGAATCTTGTGTATCCAGTGGTGATAGAAGTATCTCTGCACTGGCAGGCGCCTCTCTGTAGCTTCTCAAGCATCTTAGCACCAGCATGCGTCTCTATGTGACGTTTCCAGCTTCAGAGGTCTGGTTCTATCAGGGCAAGTCCATGTGTCTTCTGCTCTGGGTTCCAGAACTCAGAATCTATCATCATGCTGCCATGTTGTCTTGTCCATCCAGTGTCCCAAGGGACTGAGTTGATAGTCTCTCACTTCCACGGGGGAAATGTCATGAGCTTTCCCAGAATTCTCAGAGAAAGCCATGTCCACCCAGAGTTCTCATTGGCTATCTCCAGACTGACAGGCTAAACTCACCCCCCCCTCCCCCCCCACACACACTCCTAATCAAATTGGCACCAGAGTCCATGACTGCCACAGGCCGGAAAATCCTGTGGAGTAGTACTGCTCTGTGACAGACGAGTTTACTCTGAGTCAAATCTACTCAATGGCGAGTGATCTTTGGTTTTGTTGTTTTATCCCCTCACTATACTTTTCTAGCAATAACCCAACCCTGAATTTGCCTTTCTGCTCCTCAATAGGCATAGCTTAACCCCCAAGAAGGAAAAAATAGAAAAGTCCACTGATTGCCACCACTAAAATTCCCTATGATAACCCACTTATTCTGGGCTCCGTGTCTCACTGAAAATCCTATCATAGGTTCCTAGGCAGTTTGTATTCCCATTTCCTGAGAATGATGCCAACCCGTCATCTTTCTCCCCCAGCTTCCACTCTACATCCAAATTCTCTGTGAAAGGAAGGCCATCAGAAACTATCAGCCTCCTGATTTACAATGGGATTGGGAGTCATTGTCAGTTTCAGACTATCAACTTCCTATTCTCTTTGTTAAGGTCGAACTTAAGAACTGAATCCTTTGAAAGCCCTCCCCCTCCCCCACTTCCTCTTATACCTTCCTTCCTTACTCAGACAGCCTCACCACTCTGCCTTTGATTTCTCACTCTTTTCAGACATCTTCAATCTCCAAAACAAGTCATGTTTTACCCAACCCAAATACCACATCCAATAATAAGACCCGAGAGCTCTCGAAACCACCACCAACCAGCTGTCATCCAGTTGACTCTGACTAGAGAGGATAGAACGGTGCCCATAGGGATTTTCAATGGTTTTAAGATTTTTTTGAAAATAGATCACCAGATCTTTCTTCGGAGGTACCTCTGGGTAGACCTGAACCTCAAACTTTTTGCTTCGCAGCCAAGTGCCAATTGTTCACCCTATTCAGGCATGAGCGACCTCTACCCAGCAGCAACTTTTTCTTACCCTTTATCCAAACCAGTAGGAGAAAGGTCTACACTGCGTGTCACTGATGCCATCTTTCATTTTCCACTCTCTGCTCCATGAGGCTTGGCTTTTGTTTTCACAACTTGCAACAATTAGGATCCAGCTAAGCAAAAAGAAAACTTTTTTTTCCTGTTTATGAAAGTAAGGAAATGACATGTAACGCAATAAAAGTGGTGGATGGCTGATGGAGGCACTGAGAAGTCAAACGGGATGGTGAAGCATCCCAGACGTAACTCTGGCTCAACAACCAGGAGCACGCACAGAATGGAGCGCCAAGGAGGCTAGATCTGACTCTGGGCTTGTGATCACCTAAAGAGGCTAGAACCTTGGACTGGATGGTCTGTTCAGTCGGACTCAGAGCCATGGAAGGGATTCAGTCCAGGCTCTGCCAAAAACGCCATCCAGGGTAGAGAAGAAGGAGAAATCCTTTACTTCTCTATTCCCTGTGTCTCTAATCTTCCACCAGTGCCTTCCAGGGCATGTATTCAGCTCAGCTGGAAGCACTGGAGCCTTGGAGATGTAATCTACAAGGTCAATCACCTTGGGATACAAAGTAAGCTAAAGGGTGAGGGGTGGATCAGACGGTCAATAGCATGCAAGGACAATTCTTGGCATCATAGGAGTATAACTTTTTATAGTATAGGATCCGTCTAAATAACACTGTAGATGACTCCCTCTTTGAAATGTTCTACTTTTTTCGCTTCTGAGACATATCTTGTCCTTATTCCAGCCTATATCTTTCTCTGTTTATTCTAATTTTTCTTCTTCTAGATCCTCATAACTACCACTTAAATGTTGGCCTTCCCTGGGGTTCCATGTTTCGTCCTCAAAGTGCCTTGAATAGCTTTCAAATGTGTACATCTAGCCCAGATCTCTCTCCTGAAATTTAGACTTGTGCCACCCATTCTCTGTTTCCACAATGACTTCAAATTCAATAAGAACAAAATCCAACTCATCATCTTTTAAGTGCATATTTTATCCTTTATTTCCCATCTCATTTGATAGTCTCATGCTGACTAATCATCTGTTTAGAACTCTGAAAAGTGTTTTATTCTTCTCCAAAGCTAACAAATTTGCCTAGTTTCATGCAGGCTGGTAGAGCACACACGTCTTCTGGGTCAGAAACAGAAGACTCTGTGAGTCATAGGGCAGCATGCAGCATGGGCTGTATGATCATGTTGATTTCTCTTGGCCCCCAAATCCCAGAGAAAAGACATGCAGTGGTTTGGCAGATGGGGCACCCACAATGGGCTACCTCACTGCTGAGAAACCCCGAGCTTAGGGACTTCCAAGCTTTCATCATGGGTGGAAGGCAAACCTGCATGAGCTTTTCTCTGGAGGGGTAAGGAGACTTTGTCTTGACTAGAAAATATTTTCTGGAGAAGACTATGTTCAAAGCTATTTACTAGAAAGCATCTTTGAAATGATAACCTAAACAAAGGCTAAACTTTAAAAGAAAAACATGTTCACTTCTGTATACCCCCTTTTCATTGTAAATTTGGTCTCGTGGACCCCAGAGCTTCCTGCCCAGCTGAAGACCTCAACTTGACCTGTAAGACTCAGCTACCTCCCTTGCCACCTATCTGTCTCCTGATAGCTTTTCCTTTCTCAGTGCTCCTTCTGCTGTTGTACAGGAAGCCACAGGATATGGGAGACAAAAGTCATAAGGAGAGTCCAAGCACAGAAAGTAAAACAGCTAGTTTTCTCATAAAGTCCAGCCTTTGTCTAGACTAACTCTTCAACAATGTTTGCACAGCAAACAGCCTTGGAGCAGAGTTTCTCCCCCCTCCTCGCCCCCCCCCCCCCCCCCCAAGAGAATAGTAAAGATACCATCTCCCTCCAGAGCAAAGATCAAAAATTCCATAAGGAGCCATGATTGTGCAGAGGTTAAAGTGCTCAGCTGTGAACTGAAAGGTCAGTCGTTAGGACCACCAGCTGTTTTGAAGGAGAGAGAGGGGGTAGTCTGCTTCTTTAAAGATTGACAGCCTTGGGGATCCTAGGAGAGAGGTCTGCTCCGTACAACCAAATTCCTGTGAGTCAGAATCGACTCCACTGCCATGGAATTTTGGTATGTGCCCTTTGTCATAGTCATAGGGATATTGGTCTGCTCCCTCCCTAAAGAGCAAGACTAAGACCAACCTTTCACCTGGTTTTAGTTATTTTCTTTTTCAGTCGGTAATGTTGAAGAAAGTACCTTTTTTATCAAAAAAACTTCCAGTCATGGGGCAGGAGTAACCCATCTTTCATCTAGCTTGGCTGACATTTTGCAGCTGGCATAGACATAATGCACACACCATTCAAAGGGAGCTGATCTGATGTTTTCATTCCTGGTAAAGAATTCAAATTTAGCTATATTTCTTTCCTTTCCTGCAATTGAAATTCCAAGATTATTTTGCTCTAACTTCATTGGGAGACCCATGTATTGACTTTGAACACGGATTGATAACCAATGTAATATTATTTTCATGTATTTTCCGTAAAGAGAGTTGGTGGAGGGAATGTAACCGCCGCCCCCCCCCCCCCCGCTACTTTTCAAGCCCTAAACCAATCAAATGCACTACCATCATGTCACTTCCCACTTACAGAGAGACCCTGGTAGACAAAATGGACTTGCCTCTTTAGGCTTCTGACACATTAAAGCTTCATAGGGGTAGGCAGCTTCATCTGTCTTCCATGGAGCAGCTGGGCGATGAGTGCTAATGGAGTTCCCAGCTCAATGAGTCAGCTACTATGCTATCCAGCAACAGTGAATCAACTTTACATTTGATAAAAATTTTGTATCTATCTGCTATAGTATGTAAATCTGGGTTTTTTATTGGTAAAGTCATTGTGAGCATATTTGTTAGTGTGCTAATCTGGGTTGACTAAGGAAACAAATTTATAAACACTCATATGTGTATTAAAAAGAGCTTTATCTAAACAGTAATTGTACATTAAGAAACCATCCCAGCCCTTCAGGGGGTGTGGGAAGCAGGGAGGGAGGGGGAAATTGAGGAGCAGATACCAGGGGCTCAAGTGGAAAGCAAATGTTTAGAGAACAATGAGGGAAACAAATGTACAAAAGTGCATAACACAATGGATGTGTGTGAGGATTGTGATAAGAGTTGTATGAGCTCCAATAAAATGATGTAAATAAAAAAAAAATAAAAACAGCCCAGCCCAGTCCAGATCAAGTTGAATATTAGTGCATATGTCTGATACCAATCCATAAAGACATCCTCAGACTCGCGAAACACATGCAATGACACTGAAGGCAAGTGGGTGGGAAGTCTTGTGGATCCAGTGGCTTTGTAAGTATCTCAGCACTGGCAGGGGTCTCCACATGTCTCCAACTCAGGGCACTAGTGTATCTCCATGTGCCTTGTCAGCTGCAAAGTCTTCCAGGCAGTCAGCCTGTGTCCAATATCAGGCATTTATCTCCTTAGCGCTTCCAAACGAGAACATCAAACTGCCACTTGATTGACAAGCTAAGTGCCATCCCTCCACTCTTTATTTTTATTATTTAAAATAATTCTGTACTGCTTGTTGATTGGAGTCCTCATTTGCAATATTATTTGTTTTTATAAAAGCAACATTAGCTGTGTGATTTTTCTTATCTTTTACAAAAATCATTTTATTGGAGACTCATACAACTCTTTTTTTTTTTAAAAAAAAAACAAACATCTTATTGGGGGGTCATATGACTCTTACCACAACCCATACATACATCCATTTTGTCAAGCACATTTGTACACCTGTTGCCATAAACATTCTCAAAACATTTTCTTCCTAGTTGAGCCCTTGATATCACCATCTTATTTTTCCCTTCCCTCCCCATTCCCCACTCCCGCACGAACCCTTGTTAATTTTTAATTTTTTTTCATGTCTTCCATTGTCCGATGTCTTGCTTCACCCACTATTTTGTTGTCCATTCCCCAGGGAGGGGGTTATATATATCAATCCTTGTGATTGGTTTCCTCTTTCTACTCTGCCTTCTCTCCACCCACCAGGTATCACCACTCTCACTACTGGCCTTAAGGGGTTAATCTCTCCTGGATTCCCTGTGTCCCCAGTTCCTATGTGTACCAGTGTACATCCTCTGGTCTAGCCAGATTTATAAGGTAGAATTGGGATCATGATAGTTGTGGGGGGGAGGAGGAGGAAAAATTAAAGAACTAGAGGAAAGTTATATGTTTCATTGTTGCTACACTGCACCCTGACTGGCTCCTTTTCTCCCCATGACCCTTCTGTAAAGGGGTGTCCAGTTTCCTACAGATAGGCTTTGGGTCTCTACTCTGCACTCTGCCTCATGCACAATGATATGATTTTTGTTCTTCGACATCGATCTCATTGACACCTCCTGATCACACAGGCTGGTGTGCTTTTTCCATGTAGGCTTTGGATCACTTGTTCCCTTATCCCTGGGTTTGTTAGCACCCTTTACTGTATACTCTCTCCCCCTTTCTATGCTTCCCTGGAACCGCTGGTCCATTGTTTCCCCTCCAGGTTGTTTAACTAACCTATCTTATCTAGATAGACCCGCAGAGATAATGATAAGCACAAAAGCAAGAGAGCAAATCAAAGCAACAAAAGAAAAGAACAATGACAACAAAAGAAAACACCCTGTAAATAGTACAAGGTCTGTTTGTTGACCTTTAGGAATATTTTCTGTTGAAGTCTGGTCCGGTTACCACACCTGGGCCCCAAAATCTATTTTTGGTATTCCCTCAAGACTTCCTTACTCTGCTCCCCATGCTGTTCTCTTGCAAACTCTTATTGTTTTGCCTCAGTGTGGTGGGTCAGATTGGGTGCAATTCCCACATTTTGTCTCCAGTATTATTCCCTGTAGGACTATGGGTCGGTGAGGGATGTCATGTCTCATAGTGGAGCTGGCCATATGGTCCTTTCTGTGCATTGGCTGCTCTGAGCAGGGATATGCTCCTCAAGGCTTGGTGGGCCAAGATGTACTCCACTCTCTGTTCTTCCCCCTTCATTTGCTCTGATCATATATGTCCATCCCTGAGCTGCAACTTCAATGCTTTCCTCTAAAGTAAATTCTTCTGGGGGGAGGGTGCCTGTCCCCATAATTGAGATTGGGGATTGCCCCTCAAACTTCTCTACTGGGTCCCTGGTTGATTATTATTAAGGTAAATTAAAGCTGAGATTCTAACTGAAACCAAGAAGAATATAAAAGATTAAATTTTGTTTTGTTTTTGAAATCTCAGATATGTTTCATAAACTAGAAGCATCATATATAACCATTCTTCCCCCAAAGAGAGTAATATTTTAAAGATGGTGAAAAATACAACAAACATGTGGCCAAATAGTCTTTGTAAAGTATATGGCTATTGCTAAATTTTTTGTCAATAAAATACCATCCAGTTGAAGCCATAGATTGAAGTCAGTCTCTTAGACTCTGTCTGTGACAGAAACCAGTTGCCCTGAAGTTTACTTTCACTCATGGAAATTTTCCATCTGCCAAAGCAGGACTGCGCTTCATCAAGTTTTCAATGGCTAGTTTTGAGGAAGTACGTTGTCAGGTTTTTCTTCTGAGCTGCCTCTAGGGCAGTGGTTCTCAACCTTCCTAATGCCATGACCCTTTGATACAGTTCCTCATGTTATGATAAACTGCCCACCAGCCATAAAATGATTTTCATTGCTACTTCATAACTGTAATTTTGCTACTGTTATGAATCAGACGACCCCTGTGAAAGGATTGTTCGACCCCCCAAAGGGTTGCGACCCACAGGTTAGAAATCACTGCTCTAGATATTTTTGAATTGCCAGCAACTGGATCAGCAACTGAACCCATTAACTCTTAGCATTTTCCAGAAACACATGACATAGAAAACAAATTGTTCTCAAGTCAATTCCACATAAGAAGAACCTATGCGTGTACAGTTGAATGGTTGCACTAGGTTTTCAAGCCTGTGACCTTTTAAAGGATCCCCAGGTCTGTCTTCTGAGGTACCGCTGGCTGGGTCTAAACCCCCAAACTTTCAGTTATGAATTGATTGGTCATTCATAGTCAAGGAGGTTTTCATTTGTGCCACCCAAGGATTCCTCTTAGGTGACATAAACTCAAACCAAACCAAAGTCACTGCAATGGAATCAATGCTGCTTCTGATCACACCTCTAGAACTCCTCCAGTGGGCTTCTGAGGGTGAATCTTTTGACGAGCAGAAAGCCCTGTCTCTTTTATCTGTGACATCACTTCCCAGCTGTTTTGATATATTCAATACAGCACAATTTGAATGTGCATTTTTCCTAACAACTAGTTATTGGATATGGGTTGTTTTTTTAATTTGGTTGGTCGCCTGCACACTGATAAAGAAGTGCCAGATGGGTTAACATGTCATAGCTTAGTTATGAGTTCTGACCAGTGTTTCTCACCCCACATTATCCTGTGGACCAGCTCCCCCCCGCCGGAATTCAGTTAAGAAAGGAGAAAAAGAGGTGAGTAACCATGGGAGCAGTGCCACACATGCTGCAGCCAGCTGAAGGAGAGGCCATCAGGGAAGACGTTTTTGTTGTTACCGGGTAGCATTCGGAAATAGCTGGCACATACAACAGCAGTTGTTTCTGGGCTGTTGGGGGTGTTATGAAAAAATAGCTCTTCTGATGTTAATTTTCCTTCTTTCAAAAAGCCATATGCCTTCTTTGTAGAAATTCTTGTTCATGTAAGCAAAATTGAAGAACTAGAAATCTTTTTTTTAAAGTTCTATGTAAAATATTTAAAGGAAAACTATCAATTTCCCCTCCAATATATGTCCTAGTCCTTGCTTGTCTCCTTGACTTTTCCTTACTGACAGCTTGCTCATAGCTTCTAATACTTTTTTGTGGGTTCGGGTGCTTTGCTGTGATGCTATTTTGAAAATGCACACAAATTGATCACAAATTGGGCTGCTAACTATAAGATTAGCAGTTCAAAACCACCAGCCACTCCAAAGGAGAGATACGAGGTATTCTAGTTCCATCAAGAGGGACAGTCTCAGAAACCCACAGAGGCAGCTCTGAGGAGTGGCTCTGAGGAGTGGCCTACAGAGTGGCTTTGAGGATAATTGACTGAATGGCATTGAGTGTTTGGGATGAGTGATGGGTCAAATCAAATCATTACCATATCTAAAGCAGAACAAAATGGAAAGCAATAGTGGGTTAAAATTGTAATCCACATATATATGTCTGTACATATATATGTAGTACATTATCCTCTGTGGTTTATATAATTATTAGTTTATCCCCTCTTATCTATGTCTTTCTGCAACATTTGCTGTCACATAAAACTAGCTTGAGGGAAGAATGTTAAGTCTCCCTGGAAACTTCCTTTGCACTTAAGGTAATTACTTCAATATGAATAGTGTCCTGGCTTATAACATACAGGCAAAAGAGAGGAGCCCAAATGTGCCTATCTCACTCCGCAGCTAGCAGGCCCAGTTGACTCTGTGCAGCCCTCAAGGGCGGAATAAAACTACCTCTGTGGGTTTCCGAGATTGTGGGAAACTTCGTCTTTCTCCTGAGGAGGTGCTGGTGGTCTCACTCTGGGGACGGGATGGCTCGCAGCCAGCACACCCCCCGCTATCCCTTTATACATCGAGCCCATTTTCACTTTCTGTGAAAATAGAATTCTGAATGAAGAAAATATAAGTATATCTTTTGGCCATTATAATCCCTCCCTACTGGATTAAAAAATTCATTGAAATGGGCACACGGAATTCACAGACAAGACTCACAATTATAGGGCTTACTAGGGAAGTTAATAGGTTAAAATTTCAAAGCAGAAATGTTCAGGATACAGTTCTTTGGTCAGTGTGATATGTCCTTTGCATATCACATTTGTAGTTTCTTGGTTTTAAAATCTTTCTATATACTTAACTTGCTTTACCTTTTTAAAAGAGATGTCTGTCTTTACCTGCTTCATTTCTAAAAGAGTTAAGGCCAACTCTTAAAAGAAACATGGGAGGCTGTATTCTGAAAACTTTGAAACATGGGTTGAACTTAAGTCCAATAGTAGCTTCTTCAGGGAAATTTAACGACCCATGTCATCATTTCAAACAGAAATCTAAACCAAAGTGATAAATGATCCCAAACCTGAAAGTAACACACTCCTAAAAGATGTTTTCATTAATAACAGATTCTATAATTTTGATGAATTAGGACAGTTAATAGAGGTTCACTCATCCATCCAGTACTCATGTTATGCGAATAACAGATTCAAACATTGACTTTTAATTTACAAGAAATAGAAATAATGAATTAAAAAATTGATATTGATATTTCAGAGACTAGAGTGATTTATGTGAGAAAATAACAGCAAGATGGTGATTACCAGAGCAAGTGACATTCACAAAAGGGAAATCTCATCTGTCACTTGAAGGTAAAAGAATTCAGCCCAAAGCAGCAGGAGCAGCAAAAAAATGGATGCACCAGACAATTGCACCTGGCATATGGCAACACTTGCCATGAAAGTCAGCAAAGCTAGCTGTCCTTGAAAAGAATATTTTGTGAAGGGCCATACTACTACTATCTGAGCTGAATGGATGTTTTTCTCTCTCCAGACACCAGGATCACTTTAAAAGAATTACATTTAAAAGGGTGAATATCCATCCAAGCAGACTGAAAACAGCCTACTGTGCTGGGAATCATTACCACTTAACCAGTATCACTGGCTACTAAACCAAGGACAAACCAATTGCCATGAAATCCAACATAGTAGAACTGATCTCTAGGATTTCTGAGCTTATTAGTCTTTGTTTTTTTAGGCATCACTGCCCTCAGGTGGTGGGAGTAGGAGGCCCAGCCTTTGCTCCATGGAGCTGGAATTGAACCTCCATTCCAGTGGGCCGCAGTCCCACGCACAACCACTACACCACTGGGGTTCAGCCCGAGCTCATCAGTCTTTATGAGGACCAAAAGTTTCATCTTTTCCCCACAGAGTGGACTGTGGGTTTGAACTGCTGACTTTGCAGAGAGTGTCTCAGTGGTTAACTCACTATGCTACCAGGGCTCCCTCCACAGAACATTGTAAATGACTGTGTTAGTCTAAGTAGACTAGAGAAACAAATCCACAGAAACTCATATGTATAAGAGATAGTTGTATATAAAGGATAAGTGTACATTAAGAAAGCAGCCTAACCCAGGTCTACCCAAGCCCTTAAGTCCAACATTAGCCCATATGTCTGACACCCATCTATAAAATCCTCCTCAAAGTCACAAAAACACATGCAATGACACCGACTGCAGGAGGAAAGTCAAATCAGTGACCATGTAAACATCTCAGTACTGACAGGGGTCTCCACATGGCTACTCCAGCACCCAGGGCTGCTTCAGGGCAGAACCATGAGACTTCTCAAGGATGCCTTGCAAGCTGAAGCAGGGAACTGGCTATGGCCCCTGCCCCCTGGTCCAGCCATCAGACAGCAAGAGACCTGAGAACTAGAAAGACGAGGCTCACTGAGCTATTTACCTCTCCAGTCTTCAATTAATCCCACATGTGTTTATCCACATTTGGTCCAGTCTACTACTGGTTCTAGAAGATGCCTAAATTATTAATATGTATAAAATATAAAACACAAATTCATTAATATTCACAATGAACACACACAAGGGGATTCAAAAAGTTTATGAAAAATTATACTACCTATAATTCTATTCCCCACAAACTTTTTGAAGCCCCTTTGTGTGTATAAATACCTTTAGGTATTTATACCTAAAGCATATATATTTATATGTTATATATACACAAAGATGTGTGCATGTGTATACATAATACATGTTATACATTGGTACTTTTTACTTTCCAAAGGATACCTCAAGAAACCATTAGACACCACATATGTATATTCATTAGCTGGCTTCCAGTTAGTTTGCTTCCTATAGAATGATTTTACCTACTGATTACAGCTCCTTCCCATCCCTGTGGCTGTGTTCTGGGAGAAGATAAGGTCATTCTGAATGGTGGCTTCTCTTCTCAGTGAATTCTAGATTCTTTGTGGAATTTCTCTTGGAGAAATGGAATCCTTCCAGTCTTTGGGGCTAGTGTTATTCATTTCCTCAAGGCCATTTCATACTTAGCACCCAGCAAATTGTCCATTAAGTTATGACAGAAATAGAATACCAGATCCTCTATTTCCAGTCACGCTGACCCCAGATTTGCCATTATTACTGTTGAATGTAAAACCAGATAGTCTGGGGCACATGGAAAGATGGTGACTTTCTGTGAAGATGACTGTCCTGGTCTTCTTTCTAAGCAGGCATTTCTAAGTGTGAGGAGGAAATTTCTGTGGCAACTCAATGTAAAATGAGAAGAGTATCTGTCACCTGTGCAAATATGATATAAAGTTTGTACTTGTTCATCCCCATTAATGCTGGTCAAAAACTAGTGTGCAACTGGTTGGATTTCAAAATCAAAGTACATCCAGACACGAGCATTTCTGTGAGAGCCATTGACTCTTTTTCATCGGTAGGTTGGTTTAAATTTAAATGTGGTTTAATATGTATAACAAAACGTTTGCCAATTTTATTGACCTCAATGACCTTCACCAGATTGAGTTGCCTATACCACTATCGATTTCCGGTGGTTTACAACACCCCAAACAGAATTTCGGACCTCTTCAGCAATAACTCCCCACTTCTCTCTCCCCCCAGAATGACTCTTGATCTTTCCTCAGATTCAATTTTCATTTTTTAACCCCTGGGGGAAAATAAAGGGATTCTAAAACTTTCCTAAGTTCTTGTCTCACTTCATTTATATGTCAAAATGAAACTTTGGGTTTTCTCCTATGGAGTGTTAGATCCACAATTCTGAGAGGCTATGGCTCCTTTCGGACAGCTAGCGGAAGACAAGTTTAGGATACATGGTGAACATTACTTGTTTAAGGCATCTCTCCTCACATGTTCTAAATTGCTTATATGTGTTCACACCCACGGGAAAAGGTCATATTTTTCATCATTGCATCTTCATGCTAAAAAAAAGCTAGCAGGTAAGTCTGAAAGATGATTTCTCCTCCAGAACTCCTGGCGCAGTAAGAAGAAAAGCAGTCGACTTGATTTAATAATTAGCCATTGGCAAATGCACGGTGGCTAGATGAAAATTGCAGGGATACCTAGAGTTGCATTACAAAACAACGGGCTTGTATTTTTCTTCATAAGACTGTCCCGCTGGTGCACAGCAGGGGGTGTATCTATGGGGTGGGAGATAAGGAATTACCCTCTATTACAGGTTTGGGATTCTCCAGAAACAATGACGACAAGAGAAAAGGGTGCCTTGGAATTTACCTGGAAGTTTGCAACCCACCAGTGTGCCATCCTGGCTCCAGTGCCATTGGCTTGTAAAAGGCGAAGTCAGCTAGGAACATTGCTTGTACAGTAGAACTTGAGGAGAGAGGCCCAGGTCTGTGCCAGCTGATGGAAGCTAAAACAATTTTGCATATAAACCAAGAAACCATAACTAATTAACACCAGGCAGGTGGTCTTGATGGAAATTTCAAATCCCAAACTAGATCATCAGGGAATACAGACTTGGCAGACAAAAGTGTAACTGAAATGATCCCCCAAGAGTACCCGCCAAGTGACTTGGGCCAACTACCCTTACAAAAAAGCTTCCTGTGCCAGTCATTTCTGCGAACCTCGAGCCAAGGGCTAATGGCTGTCGTTCTCAAAACGAGTCGGATTACATTAAGATTTCAGGGCCTTCCCCCACCTCCCACTGCCACAGGGTTTGCGCGACACGCCGCTATCATTGTGAAAGAGCAGCAGTGGAATCTGCTGCTCCTCGTGAATTGATGAACATTTGGGAGGCCCTGTGCGGAGTGGTCCTCCGAGCTTTCGACAAAGGAGAGGGTGCGAAGTGTTGCAGGAACGAAGTGGAGTTGAGCCGGGGAAAATATTTAAATCTCCATTGAGTGCCAGAGCAGTCAGAAACCAAGAAGTGTTGAAGTGTCAGAGTTGCAGCCAGCAGCGCGGAAGTTTCCCTGCCACAGAAAGAAGGATGAGCGGGTGAGATGACAGAGAGAGAAGGGGCTTCTCCCGGGTGTGAGCTCTAGCACAGGTCAAGAGAGTAGATCCTCAGCCTTGGTTCCTTAGGGGCACATAAAGTGCCGGAATGTCGATTCTTAGCGGACCCTTAGGAAGGTTGTAGTGCGTGCTCCTCATTTTATTGCTGAAGAAGCGCCGCCTCCAAGAGGAGCAGGAACCGTACCAGAGGCCACACAGTGATTTCTTTACCAGAGCCACCCGGAAAGCGGAATCTCAACTTTTTCCACGTGTTGACTGTTCTGCTTTGACACTCTTTTTGCTCCTTATTCCCTCTTTGTATTTCTTTATTTATTTTTGGATTTACTTGTATTTAAATCCAAAGACCAGCAGAGCTTATGAAGAAGACCAGAGCTGCATAGCAAACAAGAGAATAAATGGAGAACTCCCAAGGGACGAATACGATCTGAAGCCCGGAAGTCAGCCTTGCGCTGAGTGAGAAATAGCTGTCTTTATTCAAGGTTTAACTTTCTATGATCATGGGGGCAAAGTATTGGAGGAACTGAACAGTACGAGAGCGCCTAAGAAACCTACCACTTAGAATCCTCCTATTAAGAAATAACGACTGTTAACATTTTCAAGAGCATTTACTTTAAGATTTTCCGAAACGTATTTGTCTCATAAAAATTATCCTTAATATACATTTAATATTTGAAATAAACTTTAATTGTGATTTACACATGATAAAAGTGAGTCCACTTTTTCTGACAAATACAGCCCCACCCCCCTCCAGCTAGGTCTATCTCTAAGGGCCCAGCTGAATTATCTTGCCTTACACAGCTCTGTTCTCCGTGGATGTCTGTCTTTTCTTTCCTGGCTTCCCACTCTCAGGATGTTTCCATCTCTCTCTATCTCTGAACTTCTCTAATTGTCCCTTTGTTTTTGTGTGGCTTCCTGTGTCTCCTGTTCTCAAAATCCCTAATTAACGCTTCACATTGGTAAATCACTCCCCCACACCCCCCCCCTTTATTTTCACCCTTATTTCCCCCTGTGGGAACTAGTGCAGTGGAGGAGAGGGAAGGCCAGGAAAGAGGTTTCAGTATTTACAACGGAAGATATCTTTTAGGCGTTTTATTTACCAGAGGACAATTTCATTTCCCAAGAAGGATTCTGCTTCTCTATTACACACACAATGGAAATAATTTCAGGAACTATGGTGGTTATCGGGTCCTAATTAGTCAGGTCAACTTGATGGCAGTGGGTTGGTGGAATAGTGTTAAAAAACTAAATTGCTAGGTCAATGGTTCTAAATTTGGAGGGAAATCTATTTTTTCCATGGTAGTTATCCTTTCTGCAAGTAATATATTCTTGTTGACTACTCAAGAAACAAGGTGAGATGAAAACCTGAAAAGGTGTTGAAAGACCGAGACTAAGATACTCAACATGTTTTAAACAAGGTCTCCTCCCTCAGAGAGTATATGAGCACATTGTGTATATGCCCTGAGAGAGTTGTGGGAGCATCCTTTACTGGTGTCATCAGATGGACACAGAACCTTATGGTGCCACTGAGGGATGTGGCACTATATAAACCCAGATGACAGAGCAGCCAGGGCTTGGGCCAAATCCAAGCTTTGGCGAGGGCTTGTCTGAACACCATGTGACTTTGGAGGTCCAGCCACCTATATCAACAGGCAGCCGGGCACTGAGATGAGAACAGCTGAAGATTGTCTGGATCTTCCCTTCCTACTTCTGTCCACCTTACACGGAGCCTTGCTGCCGGGTCTCTTCACTGGGGTCATCACCCTGAGACTGATGTCATCATGTGCTTGTTGTTCACAGCCTTCCTTCTGACCTTCCTTCAGACCAGGGAACCTGGTCTTTCTTACGATTTTGAATTTCATTCTACATTCTCTGCCATGTTGTCCAGGACCTCCTAATGAGATCCCTATCCCAGTGGTAGGAGGTTGTAGTTAGGAACCACCTGTTGCTCATGGAAGTGCATTGCTTAGGTTTTTTCTTCATAGAACATGTCCATAGTAATAATTCACACATGCATATAATGCATATAGCATACACATTAATATCAATGAATGTGCACATGGGTTTGCTCAGTTTGCCAAAAAAAATTAAAAATTCTCAGAGCGTGCGTGTTATTCATCTGACGAGTAACCTTTGGGCTTATTGTTTCTTCGGTTCTTTCATTCTTCTTTGCTCCAGATACATCTTAGATCAGCACCCACGTTTTTTAAGACCTTAAGTAGGACGAGAAGTTTTGTTTGTAGATGGTGTTATTCCATCTGAACTAGATGTGCCCCGAGCCTATGGTTCTAAATATCCAAGTCCAGTGCCATAGTCCCTCAAGCTATTTGCATATGGCTAAACAGTGTTCATAACTTTGCCCTCGTATGCTTTGCTACATGCATGGCTCTATTTATAGCACATGAAAATACATGTGTAGAAATAGCCTTGGCCGAGGCTAAAACAGTGATACCTCAGTTGTCTAACTCAATTCGTTCCAAATTCATGTTCCAACACTGAAAAATTGAGAACTGAACATATTTTTCCCATAAGAAATCACGGAAAACCAAATAATTGGTTCTGAGGGCCCAAAGTTACACATATAAAATCCCTGTGGAGGCTTCCAGTCTTCTCACATATCCCTGTTGCAGAGACACAATGGCATCGACAAGTATGGCAACGCAAATGCACTGTCACTTCTCCACCTCTTCTTTGGCCTGGGTTCTTTTGTCCCTGATTAATGATTTCTCACCTCTCACTCCATGAGCTGCTTTAATCTCTTCCTTCTTTTTTCAACAAGGTTGATAATGTCAACTTAGCTAAGTGCTACTCAGCTGCAAAATCAGACGCAGCCAGCTGATTCCAATGTCTCAGTGATTTTCCCCTTTAACTAGATGGTGGTTCTTGCCCGTTACCTCTTAGCTTTACTGCTAGCATCACTAGCTTTCTAAGGAGCCCCAGTCAGGATGCATTGTGCAAATAAAGCTGCCCAAACAGTGGTGAATGTTTTAAGGCACACGCACAGGCGCTATCTGTTGGCTGAGTGAGAATGAGGCTGGGATTGACGCATCACCCCGTGGCTGCCGTGAGGGGATAGCAAGTGACTCCTGAACTGCTCTTGGCCCCTTCAGGTTTTTTTTTTTTTCAGTTGACTCTGGAGCAAAGTTATGAAACGGAATAGATTTTTTTCCCTTTCTAACTTTGCTGTTTGAATAGCGGGAGGTTTGATCTTAGAGCCATTGGACAACTGAGGTATCACTGTGTTAGAATACTCTTGAGTGCATTTCCCTACACCATCCCGTACCTATTCAGCTTGCATATCTACCTATGCATCCACTCATAAATGGGTGTTTTTCATTACTCTTCTTATGGCTTCATATAAGTAGCAGTATTCACGTGTCTTGCCTTTGGCTGTTGTGCATCTCTCAACATATTTCTTTGCCTTGTTTGGGTTGTGCTAACCCCCCCATGCACACCTTCCTCTTGGACATGGCTTTTCCCTTTACCAAAATGAATGTTTATCTTCTCTAGTCAGTCATTTTTGTTCCTTCTTCCATCTGGTAACCAACAAAGAACATTCCTTTCTGTATATAAACATTTTCTTGACTTTGTGTAATAGTCGTCTCCCACCTCACTTGTCCTGTTGTGGTGAACTAATTTTACTCAGCATCATGTCCTGCCAGATGCTCCATGTCACAAGGTGTTTAGAAGATTGATTGTTATTCTTTAAGGCTGCAGCGTATTCCATGCTGTATATGGACCATAATTTGTTTCCATCCATCCCTTGATGACTGCTTCAATTGTTTGCAGTCTCTTTGCTATTTGAATAATGCTGCCATGAACATGGGGATCTGTATATCTATTTGTGTCACAACTCTTATTTTATTAGTATATTTAACACAGAGTCAATATATGTATTTAGGTATGCACTTAATAGTAAATATGTTTAAGTTCTTAAGTAATTAAGTTATCGTGTATTTAACTTCTTGCTTCGATTTCATTTGTATCATTGTACAAAACTATTACATCAGTTGTGGTTTAAAATTAGATTGGATTCACCATCACTTCATTCATTCATCAAACACTCAATTAAATCCATTATAGATAGACAGCTGAATAAGATATTTGCTCTCTTCAAAGTACTTATAATCCGATAAAAGACTAAAACATGCATACACATTATTAGAGATTCCCTCCCCCTGCCTCTGACTTGGTAGAACAACTCTCTGATGCAAGAAGGCAGTGATTACAGAGAAAAAGAAAGAATGGAGAATCAAATCTAGGTTTATCTGATGCCCAAGTTCATTTTCTTACTCTTTTCATGACAGGCCATAATAGTGTGTCACACTGGCCTACACAGAGGGAGAAGTCATGTAGAGATGTGAGAGTGAGCAGGTATACTATTGAGCAAGGCTAGAAGGCAAAGTAACGTTTCAGCATTTCATGCCTTCAGGTAGAGTTTACATAGAGATGATGTATTCTGAGAAGTAGTGCCAAGATACCACTTCTACACCAGGATCAGAGCTAGCATTTCTAGAGAATTTCATGCAATATGAAATCACTGGGTAGGAAAGATGGCTAACATACCCAGCTGCTAACTGAAAGATTAGAGGCCAAGTCTTCCAGAAAGGTGTGGCACACAAATTCCTGGTGACCTATGACTGAAAATTCAGGGAAAACAATTCTCCTGACTACAATTCTAAGCCAACACACATGGAATCAACTTGACAGCAACTAGTGGCATTAATTAGGTGCCACTGAGTCATTCCAACTCACTGTGACCTATGTACAACATAAGGTTTCTCCTGATAACAAGCCCGAAGTCCATAAGAAGAAATCTTACCATCCTCAAAATGAGGAGCATTCTGGTTGTACTTCTTCTGGTAGCCCCTGGTGCTTTCAATATTCTTCACCAGCACCAGAATTTATGGATTCTTCACTGGTCTTCCTTAGTCAACGTCCAACTTCCACATGGACGCGCAGTGATTTAAAAGGTCGTGGCTTGGGCCAGGCAGCCCTGAGAACTTAGAGTGACATCCTTGCTCTGGTCGTAGTTCTACGTCCTCTGCTTTGAACATAACACATGGGCACGCATGAGAAAACTGGGTGCATTTACTTGAGCTTAGATTGTGGAAGGACTGGAATGCTAGGTAATAGGTCTATTTCCAATAAAACAGAGCTAGTAGCAAAATTCCCTGCTTTCAAACTGGAGAGTTCTAGAAAAGATTCCACCAACTCCGTGATGCTCAGTTTTCTAATCAATTGCTTCAGTGATTTGTTCACACAAGTCTTTTGAATAGATAAAGGGGCTAACCCCCTACCTCGTTGTGCCAGCAGGACAATGACAAGAACCAAGACAAAGCATCGCAACCTAGCAGTCAACAAAAGCTAGCCACAATTGTTACCCAGCACTCACCTCTCAGTTTGTTGTACTGTACCGAGGTTCCTGTGTGTCATTCTGATTCTAAGAGCTATTCCATGAGTATTTCAAATATCAGTAGGATCACCAATTGAAGACAGGTTTCAGTGGAGTTTCCAGACCAAGACAGACTTAAAAAAGGAAAAGGTGATTCATTTCTTTAAAAAACCAAACCACTGAAAATCTTGATGTTGCTTCATATTAATGGAACATGGGGACATTGTCTGGTATATAGTGCCAGAGCTCCTCAGCTTGGATGGAAGCCAAAATACAAATGGGGCAGGACCACTTCCTCAAATTTGAGCCAATACTAATGATGTGAAGGAGGGAAAACTTTCAGGGCTTTCATTTGCTGGTGTGGCATAACTGAAACTGATATGAAACAGCTGCAATCACCCATTAATAATAGGAGAAATGTACAGAGTATTAATCTAGGAGATATCTGGTCATAAACAAATGAAAAGAACACATAAGGATTGATATTCTAGGCATTAGTGAGCTGAAATGTAATGGTTTTGACCTTTTTGAATCAACTAATCACATGGTCCACTATATTAAGAATGACAAATTGCAGAAGAAAGGCATCAAAGTTATTATTAAAAACAAAGTTTGAAGATCTAGTCTATGTACAGTAGTGTCAGTGATGCTATAATATTTATAGGCATACCAGGAAGAGCAGTTATTACAACTACTACTCAAATCTACACCTCTACTACCAATGTCAAAGATTAGTCAAATGAATATTTTTTACTAATTGCTACAGTCTAAAATTGATCAAACACACACTCAAGATGCATTGATAATTACTGTTTATTGGAATGCCAAAGTTGGGGGGAAATACTAATTCATTGTAAAGAACTCTTTCCCCTAGACTAAATGATGACTATGCACATGGACTTTCCTGGGTAAACTACAGAGAAATAAAATTGATTACATTTGTAAAGAGAGAGAGTGAAGAAACTCAATGTCATTAAGTCAGAATAAATCCAGGAAACAACTACAGAACTAGTCATCAATTTCTCATATTCAGGTTCAAATTAAAGTGAAAGAAAATAAAAACAAGTACTTATGAGCCAAAATATGACTTTGGGCATACCCCATCCTACTGTAGAGATCTCATTGAATACAGACGATCAGATGAGTAGTGATGACACCAAAGACATCAAAGGAGGAGAAGTCAAAATGTCATTAGAGATCCCCAAAAAAGAAACGAATGAAACGATGTCAGAAGGGAGGGAAATTCTCATGAATGTAGAACAGCAAAAGCAAAAGGAAGAGGTAATCAGCTACAATGGGATAAACAGATTTGTTAGGGCGTCTCGAGAAGCCCAAGAAACAGAAGTCGCATGATGATGAATGAGCCAAATGCAGGATCCAGATAAAAGTCTGAGTCTTGTTGGAATATCCATTTAAATCCTAGAGGTAGACGACAATCCCAAGAGATCGCCTTTTTAACAGCAGATTTCATCGTCGAGGTGATGGTGTTATTTTAGATATCATAGGGATGATTGTATGCTATCATGAAATGGGGCATGACTTCATCACTGCATAACTGCCAGATGATAGCATTACCTCACTGCCAAACAACGTCATTGCTGTTCAAACACTGATAATCATGGCTCGGCCAAAACAACCTTCACATCTTCCCAAAGAGTTTACCCCAGCAGTTCACTAATTTCCTCAAGCAAGCCATTTTCCAGTTGGTGACTCACAAACCCTGTGTTGTCCTCTATTGCCAAATGGTGGAGAGTCAGTTCTGATGTATGGTGATCCTGAAATGCAGAGCAGAACTGCGGCTGCGGGTTTTCAAGGTCATGATCTTGGAAACAACCTTCCAGGCTTTCCTTTTGTGATGCTTTTGATTGTGTTTGAAGTGTCCATCTTTTGTGTAGCAAGTTGGTGAGCAAACATTTGTGCCCAGGTTGTTAGTAAAAAAAACAATATAATTCCAAGTGCTGGTATGTAGTCAGTATCTTTAAGCTCTGTTGCATTTTTTCATTCTAAAGTTGCTCAGATTTAAGGGAAAAAAAAGTGAAAATTTTCAAAGTTTAGATTTAATTCATAGGTACTTCTTACTTCAAGAATTTTGCCCTTGACTCAGGCGCACAGTGCTCTTCTGGCAGATGCAAGGATGAGGTTTGTTGGACAGGCTCAGGGAGCTCTGCTTGCCCACCACACGATAGGGAATAAATCTGCCAGTGAGAGCTCACGCCCTGTTTCATGGTGAGCCATGAAATGTCAACAGCTGGAATTTTTGCTTGGGATTTTTGCTTCTAAGCCAACTATGAAGGAGACAAAGTTTCTCTCTCTCTCTCACTCACTCTCGGAATTTAGAAATGCAATAGCCTGAATAAGAGGGGAAAAAAGGAGGAAGAATGTAAGTGGATACTAAGAGGTCAGGGTCCTGAATTGTCTGTTGTAGTGTTTCACGAAACTCTGCCTCCTAGATTCTGATGCCGCTTCACACTGTGCTCCACCACTCATATCCGTCTCTTCCTTTGATCTCTCCCTGTGCCTGCTCTCTTTACCTGCCTGTGGAGTGGGGCTGTCTAACCCCTTGCTATCATCTTACCCAATGAGCCCGTCCCACCACTGACCATGACCAGATCTGTCAGTTACTTAAAAATCTGGGGCACTTAGGCCTGGGGAAATGGGGGACTAATGTAAAATCTTTTGATGAAAGAGGTTTATCTATGATTTCCAAATATAGAATATCTAGAATTCCTCCTGCATGACCTTTCAGATCATGTGGTTAAATTGGTCTAGAGTATGGGTACATTTTGGTGATCTATGAGCTCTTTAGTGGCCTGAATAAGGGGCTGGTCAGGATGACTAGTTAGAATTGAGAGGAATGGAACTTTCCGATCTTTCTTTCCTTACTCCCTACCTTAACTACCTCTCGCCTCCATAGCAGAACAAGATCTAAGGATGATTTTCAATCACTTCATTGCAAAAATAAAAACTTTTTAAGGAAGTCATGCTCCCTGCCCCCCCCCCAAAGTTTATTCCTTTCTCCCTAACCCCAAAGGAAATATCCAGCACTTGCCATTCAGTTCCAGGATGGCAGAAGAAGCTGATGAATAGGTTGGGACCCAGAATGTGGAGAGCTAGCCAGCATGGCCAAGGGTAAGACTCAGTTTCATGCTTTGACCTGGCAATTGCACCCCTAATTGGGTGCACAGTTGCACTTTCATGGCATTTAAACATCTTAAAGCACCCGTGCTCAAGACAGAAGGCTACTGTGTACTTTCCTCAGGGTGTAGTAGGGAAGGAAGGAATGTGGGAGCTCTTTAAGCATAATTAAGCATTTAATTGCACATCTAGGCTTCACTGATGGTCTTGCACATGCATGTGATTATGATTCACTTGAAAGCACTCCTTTTATGATACCCTACTCCAATTCCCTACAAAGCAAATTAGGAAAGAAAATATTCAAAGCATTTAATTCTTAAGTCCGATTTCTTTAGTTTCCTCTTATTTCTAACTTTCTTTCAAGTTTCTACAGAGTTAAAACAACCACCACAGGGAATTCCACATCTGACTCTTATAAAGCACATAAAACAGAATGTGCATAACTGTGGGTAGTTTGCAATTAGAGCATAAGTATAGTACAAATGTGGTGTCTCTCATCCACTAGCATTCTCCTTCTTTTCTCTACCCAACTTCACAGATTGAGAAATGAAGACTTCGAAGCCAATGTTGTTTACCTAAGGCACTGAACAGCAGAAACAGTTCAGGAAGACATTTTGCCCTCATCCTCGAGTTTTTTTTTTCTTCCCATCAGCAAGCCAACAGCATGTTTCACTCCCGTTTTCTACTGTATCTTTAAGACCTTCAACAACAGATGCATCGACTGAGACTTGGCTTATACAGAAATGTACACTGGGTATTTGGGACCCTGCACCTTCTTTTTTTTTTTTACTTGTCTCAACAGTTGCTTGTTTGTTGCCATCAAATAGATTCTGATTTGTGGCAACTCCACGTGTGTAGAGAAGAACTGCTGTCTGAGGTTTTCAAAGGAGCCCTGGTGAGCTCCGGTGGTGCCACCGAGGGTTTTGCATTGGGTTTCTCATCTGAAGGTCATGTTCAAAGCCATGAGATACGCAGCTGGAGAAAGACAAGGGTATAAAGATTCACAGTTTCAAAACTGCTGAAGGAATTCTCCCCTATCCTATAGGGATATTATGAGTTTGAATTGACTCCAGGGCAGCAGATTAGTGGTCAGGATAGGATTATTTGGGAGCATGTTACCAAGCCTGTGTTCTGAAGTGCTTCTGGGTGGATTTGAACTGCCAACTTTGGGACGAGAAGTGAAAGCCTTGATTGTTCACACCACCTAGGCACTCCTAGTTCCAAAAATAATAGCACCAAAACACTTTAAAGGGAAAAAAATTGTCTTCTTGCGCTCAGTATTTTGTGAATATATGTAAGATTTGAATTCTACTCTTATCAAAGGATACAAATAGGTATGGTACTTTTAAATGTATGCATTCCACTTAGAAAAAAACCACCTCAGTTTTGTTGGCAAGTGTTTGTGTTGCTTCACCAATACTACTGGTTGCTTCTCTGTCCCAGTTTCTTATAACTTGGACATCCAGAAAACATTCTGTGAATATTGCTTTATCTGCTTTGGGCTAAAGCTGACTTTGACTTATGACAGTCGTCAAGATTGTGTCACCCTAAGTAGACAGCAAGCTAAAATAAAATCTCTAGGTGGCCAACTTGAAATTTTATTAAAATTACCAAAAATTTTGTTGCAAATGCCTGAGTCACCACGATGGAATTAGAAGCTACTTGGCCACAGCTTCTTATTCATTGGAGATGAGTTTGTATTTGAGCAAACAACAAATGCTAAATAGTAATATTAGTTTTTATTTCAAATTGCTTTTCACTAAGGACTATGAAAAAGCTCAGCCAAAAACAGCCGGGTTGGTCAAGAAGTTTTCAATGGAAGTTAGTATGAGAATCACCAGGGTTGTGTGTTGGGGGGGGGGGGGGGTTGGGGGGGTACCTCTTCAAAATACATAGAGCTGGGTCCTCTGAATCATAAATTCCAGAGTAGGGCCCAAACTCGTTGTGATGCTCTTGTTATTCTGTTAGGAATCACAGGGCTGGGACAACTTTCTCTACTCTGCTTTGTTTTCTGAAATATGTTTCCTCTTGTCATGGATGGCATGCTGTCTCTTTGGAGTCACTGAGGTTGAAGACTTGGCTTCAATTTGAGACTGTGAAATTTACGAGCAATTGTGCAAATTGCCTAACTTTGGCAAATTGCTTAATCTTGCTTCAGACTTAACGTGCTTGTTATAAACGTGAAGACGCACTCAGACAGAGGCTGTTGAGATGGAGAGTTATGCGAGGTCCTTTTCCAGGTGTCTGCTGCATAGTAAGTCTTAGCCAAAAGACCGAATTAGCATTATTGAGACAGGGTTGTGCCTATCGAGTACTTTATGTCAGCTGCCCTTCTGTTTTGGAGCTGCCAGAATCTCATTATCAGGGTCCTTCTATTTTGCAGATGGATCTCTCATCATGTGCTTAATAATTAGGTAAAGATAATAAAGAAGTAGTTTCTCTTTCCTCAGAGAAGCTCTGTAAAATATCTGCTGCCTGCTTTGCCTCACTACTCAGGAAGACAGTCACTTCTTGGCCAGGGCCTGAGTAGAAAATGGATTCTTCCATTGGGAAATCCCACGGGCTTCTTCAAACTCCCTGTCAGTGGGCATGTCAATGAAGACTGACCATTTCATGTCCACTAACAACTACCATACACTGATCTGAGTGTGCGTTTCTCTCTTCATGGCAGTATATCTTGTTTCTCAATTGTATTTCAGGTTCTTTAGGGGAAGGGCCCTTACCCTCCCGGGATCCTAGTTGAGCTCTGGGAACAAGGAGTCATGCATGCCAAGCAGCCTTCTGGCACAGACAAGCCTTGTTTATCATTCTGGTTTCAATTGCCTCTCTTATGTACCACTATTTATATATACAACAAATGAGGGCTGGCTAATTATGTGGTTCTTAGTAGGAATCGAGTCTCCGCTGGAAGCAGCGCAGTCTCTGCCCACTATTTATAGCCTTCATATGTCCCAAATTTTCCAGTTCTGATTTCAAATATTCTATCCCACTGTCTCCAGAAGTACACTTTATGCTTGTCAGACCACATGTCAATTTATGGTTTGAGAAATATAGTCACAGTATTATTACTGCCACCCTAAACACCACATTTTCTAACTGTGAGATTGGAATCCTGCCTTTTAAAAACAAATTGAGCATAAGTAGGAAGTGTAAAAAAATAGTTTCTTTTCTTCACATAGTCTTGGTAAGGGACTGACTTCAGCTTCACATAAAAGCTAGGCAGACCTATGATTAATGTGTAAACAATGAGCAATCTGTAGGCTGTTTGTGTTGGGTCATTGACTTCTTTTTAGAACATAAATGATAGATAGTAGATAGACTAAATGAATGAGTTGAGGGACTACAGTGGCTTACATAATATATCTTTAACTATAGAACCGTGATCCCAAAGTGCTATGCTTCCTCTTGATTATTTATGAAGGCATACCATTTTTTCTATATAAATTGCCAAAGGGACAGATTTATAATGTTAATGGAACTCCCACTTTGCATCAGGCGCCAATGGAAGGCAGAACAGCTATTCTATCTCATTTCATACTCAAAACAGCCCTAAGGCACAGGCATCTTTCTTAATCTTCAAGTCATAGACAGAAGAACTGACACTCCAAGAGGCTAAGGAGCTGTTTAAGGATACTCAAGTGACAAACTTTGATTGGAACTAGAATTCAGACCAGCATGATTGCAGACACATCCAAATGCTGATTTCGTTGAGTGCAAATAATAGCACTGAACAGCTAGTGTGAAAATCAAGTGGCAATAAATATGCTATGAAAATTTCACTGAAACCACAATAAAATATTCTTTCTAAAAAAATTACACTCTTCAAATTAACCTGACTTCATTTTTTCTCAGAATGATGAAGTGAAATTGAAAAATATATTCCCATTAGCCCCAAGGTTGACATTATTTGTTGAGGTACTCTCTAATGTCATCAGTGTGTGACAGCTCTGTTATTATCGGCATATCATGCCAACCAATGGACCTTGACCTTCCTTCCATCCCCAGCTTTGTATACATACACACAATATGGGGAGAAGATATATATATATGCTTGGTGCAAGAGTGGGGCAGAGTTCTCAGAGATTATGTGGGGAGGTTGTCTTGGCCATGGAGCCCATGTGAAGGCCCCAGTGGCTCTGCATGACTGGCTGACTCTTGAAATCTGATATCACTTATGGTATTACCATAACAAAGTCCTAGTCTATGGAACTGTGCCTTCATCCACCTCAAACCAGGGGACAGATTCCTACACAAGTTCTTCTGACCTGCATAAACCTACAGTTCCCACTAATAGAATCGGTGCAATTGGCAGCTACTGGCTCCAGACAACCCTGGGTTGTCTCAGACCTGCCTCAGTTCAGTCTGTACCAATGACCTTGATAAAAGGGATATGAATTCAAGATCATCAAATCCAGCTTCTACCAGAAGAATGACTTCAGGACGGAACACAGTACCTGATATGAAATTGGTACTCAAAAAATACTATTGAAGAAATGAAGCCAGGAATCCACGAGTCTCTTTCAAAATTGTTTTACAGGAAATGCCAAGGTGATTTCATCCTTTCATATAATTGCTAGAAATGATACCCATGGCAGAAAAAAAATCTTTCTGCCTCCCTTCATGATATTCATCAGGACTGTCCTATTTTCAGTGCTCCCTGAATGCTGCAGAGGCCTGTGCCATCTGTGAGACTCAGCCATTAGCACAGTTCCTTATGCCTAGCTATGGTCTCTCTCCAATGGTCTTTCCAATGGCTGAGAGTACAGGTTGAAATTCTTCTCTTTTTTGTGGAATATCCATAAATAAAAAGCACTGTCAAAGTCACCATAACAAATTAGAGATAATATTACTAGGAACAGGAGTTGCAGAACTTTTTATTGTCCTCTCATGAAATCTGTACACAGACTAAGAGGCCAGAGTTCAAATAAAACGATGGAATGTGAGTGGTTCAAAACCAGGAAAAGTGTCCATCAAGACTGCTTCCTTCCACCATATCTAGTCCATCTATATGCTGAACAAACAGGCTCTAAAAACCCCATTGGGGTCGATGGAGGCGTGCTCAGCAGGCTGAAGCATGGAGATGACATAACCTGGCTTGCTGAAAAAGACTTGACACATTCACTGATGAAAATCAAAGACTGCAGCCATTAGTACGGATAGCACCTTGAAAGAAAGAAAATAAACATTCTCTTACCAAGAGCACTAAAAAATCTCATGCTATATGGGGTGAAACTGAGGTTGCAAGGTTTTTCATTGTATTTGCATTCATAATCAATACTCAGGGGAGTAGCAATCAGGATTTCAAATGCCATAGTTCGTTCGGTCAATGTATCTCCAGTGATCTCTCCTAGAGTCAGACATGCTGGCAGTTTTAAGCTATTGGAAGTTTCGATAAGCAGTTTAAATTGCCCAATACAAGAATGGTGATCTAAAGACAAATTTAAAAAATAATAAGTAAAATGAGAATATAGAATAGCCGAACCCAGAAAGCCCCAATTTCCCCAAGAAGTTTTGAATGAGCTAATGCCAACTTTACTGAGACCATTTCAACACCATAGAAATCAAGAACCATGAATCCTAGTAGTGTATTCTCATGGGATGTGGCAGAAAATTATTCACGAGGTAAATCTTCCAGTATTGTCAATTGCATGATCATTAAAATGACAAAGAACTCATATTTTTAGTGTTAACGCCTTTGAGGATAAATTTGAAAAAAAAATTTGGGGAGGGGGTATTGGTAGTATTGGTAGTAGTGCTAAAGGAATGGTAAGGGCCGAGTGGTTACACATTAGGCTTCCATGCAAAAGATTAGCAGTTCAAAACCACTAGCTGCTTCTAAGGAGACGGACTGGGCTTTCTACTCCTGTAAAACGTGATAGTCTTGGAAACTCACAGTTCTAACTTGTCCTCTAGTGTTGGAATGAGTCGGAATCAGCTTGATGTCAGCGAGCATTGTTGGAAAGTGCCATCGAAGGCAGTTTTAACTTTTGGCAATCCTTTGCCCCACAGAACCAAACACTGCCTGGTTGCGCACCAGCCTCCCCATCTGCCAGGTTTGAGTCTCCTGTAGCAATCTCCATACCAATCCAGCCCAGGGAGTGTCCCTCTCTTTTTCTTCACTCTCTACTTGACGAACCATGATGTTTTTCTGCAGATACTGGTCCCTCCTGACAGCATTTCCAAAGGATGGGAGACAAAGTCTCACCACTCTTGCTTCTAAGGAGCAATCTGGCTTGATTTTTCTAAGACAAATTTGTTCATTCTTCTGGAAGACCATGATATACGTAAGAATCTTTGGTCACACATAGTCATTCAAAGGCATTAAGATTCTTCTCCAGCCTCCTATCCATTGTCCCAGCTTCCATGTGTATATGATGCTGTTGAAAATACCATGGATTAGGTCAGGTATACATTGTTCTTCAAAGTCATCTTTGCTTTGTAACTCTTTAGGAAGGAACAAGAACCTTAGCATAAAGTCAAATAAGGTGCCCTCAAATATGCCAGCCCTACTTGAGTACTGCAAATCAGAAGGCATGACTTGTTTACTGACCTGTAAGACTGGCTGGTTTAAAAACAACGATGATAAGTGAGGGCGTTTCAAGTCGGGTCGGAAATACGTCTTCTGATTGTAAACCTCTACCATGTGACATGATGTGGCTGCTCTTCCTGGCAAGCAGGTACACAGAAGGCTTTGCATTTCAGTGCCCACCAGTTAAGACAAAGACACAGTAAAACAATGGTGGTAGCATTTCTACCCGACCTGTGTGTGATATGGCAGGATACATTCTAAAAAAAAAAAGGACTTTGCTAAACTTAAAAGGAATTGAAGATTGACGCTTAGTAAAAGCCAATTAAGCTTTGCCCTCTGCCCCCTGGAGAGTTCTCCCCGCCACAAGACTGAGACATGATCGTTTACTTGGGTCTGGCTTGACATCTCCTGAAGGGTAGACACCTTTTTGTTCTATAGCCACTGATCCAGCGTAGAGGCAGTCACAGGATGGGACTCCCTCCTGCTGGTAAAATGCTATTCCATCTGGCAAGGAAGTCTGGAGGGAAGAAGTGAGGGCAGAGGAGGGAGTGATGGTGGTGATTGCTTGTAGTGCTCCGAGTTGCACTGGGTGCTAACTGAACAGAAGTCAGAAGCCCTGGTTTATGCCACTCATTCCCAGTATTGTCTAAACTACCACAAACAAACCTTTTGGAAGGAAGGAGGATAAATGATGAGGGGAAGAAAAATAAAGGAATACTCAGAGGGAAATCTATAATAAAATTGGTTCTGTTCTATTAAAAAGGGTGATTTATAGTTTAATGGATTTATAGAAGACTGACTTGCCTTCCTCCCATAACTCTTGTCTCCTCACCCTCATAGTACCTTCGTGCTATTGTATAGATACACAACTGGCAACTCTCCAGGACCACTTTTCTCCTTTGAATTTAATGACATTTTGACTGAGAATTGTAAGATTTATATAATATATGTAAGTTGGCTCAGTGGACCTGATCTTAGAAGCCTGGGTTTTTTGAAAAGGAATGCTATGTGTATGATCTGACAGATTCTATTTAAAATTATTAAGCAAAAAACAACAGCTCCATGAGACTTTATTTTTGGATCCAGAAAGTAACTTTTTAGTTTGTTTTTGTAGTATCGGAAGAGTGACATTGGCAGTATTCAAAGGGAATTCAGAAGAAAAGTCACTTAATTTTGGTTCTAGCCTAGCATGATCCCTGGGACATAATTGATCCTCAATATAGGTTCGCTGCATTAGATGCATGGTCAGGACCATTTAGCACTCATTGAAAATCTAAGCACATCAATAGTCTTGACACAGCTAAAGAACTCAATCAACTGGTGGCCTGAGGGAACACTTTACTCTTACAATTTGTTACTGATGCAACTCATGGGGCAGATGCTCATTATAAGACAGGGAATTAATGAGGCCAAGGATCAGATTAATGCCTCTGGGGTCTAGTTATGTCTGTTCTGCTCCATGGCTGCATCCGCAACCCATAGCCCTTGCCAGCTGCCACCCACCAGGGCATGCGCTATCACAGAGTGGCCCCCAAAGAAGGGTGCTACGAGGGTAGTTCAAGGCCAGGACCATTTGGGAGAAATACAGCTAAAGGGTTGTGTTCTTCCGAGGGGCCAGACGTGACAACTGAATAAATGAAGAGCAGCATGTTTTGGAGCCAGCTGGACCAGCTGCTCTTAACAACATGTTGTGGTTCAGTGTCTACAATACCCTGGCCTTGTTGACCATAGCCAACACAGGCACTTTTGCCTATATGTGGAGCAGGTCCAAAGCTCTTCCTCTAGTGAGATGTTCAACCCACAGAATTCAAAATGTGCTTGGGTCTATTGCAATGGCATACTCTTTCCAGAAAACCCCTTTTTATAATACTCATCTATTTCAGATTATTTCAACATTACCTAGTAACATTCTTTGAATAATAGACTAGTATATTTTCTTCCTGGCAAGCATCACCTTGATCTGTATTATCATTTAGGCCCCATCTGAAAACACCATTAATTTAAATAAGCAATAGAGACTGAAATAAAATTCCATTCATGCTTAGCTCTCCAATGTGGTTTGGAAATGCTTTCTTCTTCAGCCAGTCTTATGTTACATGCTGGATGGTCTTTTCTTTGACCACCTCATAAAAAAGGGCTCATAAATACTTTTCATGTGTTATTTAAACTAGTGGTACTCCCTGAGGCACTGTGCTCTCTCTCTCTTTTAATCCTTTGTGTATTTCTAAAGATTTTCTGAACCAGTAGCAGAGGTAAAAGTGTATTCTAACTTGAGAGAGTCATGTTCTATTAATATCATGCCACAAATATCCTTTGCTGATAAGAAGAATTTGCTTCTCAGCAAAATTTTACCTGATTTATATGCTTTCTTTCTAAAAATCATTTACTGTGAGGTATGAATGGGAAGATATGTAATTTTTTCCTATGCAGAAATTGCGACCTTTTAGCATAAGTATGTTCTATGATATTCTGATGCATAAGAGTTCTGTTTTCTCATAAAAATCTATTAATTTCTGAGTAATGGTGTGATAGAAAAGACAGAAGAGAAGTAGCCTATTAGGGCTTATTATATTATAGGTGACATTATCTTACTTATGATCACAATGTATCCATTTATTAATGGGCATGTATTATGGTTCTTCCATTCTGTATAGCTTGTTGGGGTGAGTTCACGATTTGTGATATGCCCTTTCTCATATGTTATCTCTTTTCCCTGTAATGTCTATGCCCTTTATCTATATTTTTATTATACTTGATTTCTGCACTTTGAAATAAATCATCATTTCCTCTTTTGCCCCATCCAATTATGCCCCCATTTCAATCGTACACTAATCCAACATTGATTCATACCCCTTATGAAGTCATAGACTCTGACTGTATTTTAAAGTTGAAGGGACCTGAGAGACCATCAAGTCAAATTGCCCTCTGAATGCAGAATTCTTCACTATTCTACATGTATGTTCCTAGAATGTTTGTTTGCACTCTGACGGAAAGTACTCTCAGTCTCTCAGGTTGTGAGTGTATTGTTCAAATGGTCAGAGAGCCTCAGCGTGGTTGCAGCCTGAACGCTCTGTTGCATTTACTTATCTAGCTATGATTTAGTTATATTTCATTGTATTAGATTTCTTATAGATGTGAATAATGTCAGTTCTACTGATTTTAGCTGATTACTTTCCAACCATCTGCCTTCAGTTTCTCTGTACATTTTATAAAATCAAATGTAACTTCTCCAACATTCATGGGGCCATATTTCTAGCTGACGCCTATTCATTTCCTCTCCTGCTGGCTCAATTCAACACTGGTTCAAGTCTTTATTGAGCTCTGGACATAATTCAGGCTTTGTACCAGCTAATGGGAACATATAGATGTGAATAAATCACATGTTTTATTTCTAGAGGTATACATCTAAGGAGATTTTCAATATTAAATATATAACACACCCTCACTATGATATATGCTTATACGTTAACCCATTAGCTCTCCTTTTAAATCCCCTTCTTCCCACTTACACTCTAATTAGTAATTCTCCTGAAAACGTGGTTCCCAACAGTATCTCTTGAAACATGCTAGAAATACATACTCCCTGAAACTAACACAGCTGCACAGAATAAACCGTGAGGAGCAAGGCTCAGCGAGGTATGAATTAACAAGTCCTCCACACGATTCTGATGTACACTGCTGTTTGAGAAGGAGTCTCGAAAGAATCATTGTATAGCCTCTAGATTAGAAACTACTTGTGCCACTTTCTTTTTGCCCAGTTATGGTCTTATCAATTTTCTCTCCCTTTAAAAATTCTCTAAAATCAGCCAGGTTTTAAACTCAGGCCCCCATTACTTATCTGATTTATAGCAATAGCTTCTCAACGGGTCTCCTAACCATTCTTTTCGTTTCCAACCAAAGCCTCCCATATACCCCCAGCATGTGCTATTTACCAATGTGAAAATGTTTTCT
>PVJH01004121.1:0-31874 GCA_004026705.1 Nesogale talazaci | reverse complement strand
GACTGTGATAAGAGTTGTATGAGCCTCCCCAATTAAATGATTAAATAATTTTTAAAAAAAATTTAAGGGCAACAAAACAAGGCAAAAACTTTTTGTCCTTCTTGAATACACCAACCTAAAGTTTCTTTTGTCTTCTTGTTATTTTCTGACTATATGCTGAACTGAATCAGGGGGATAATAATAGTCTGTAGAGTGCGGCTAGAATTCTTTGCACAGGTACTTCTGTGCACCCTGTATGCAGGTCATGGTTTGGGTTCTTTCTAGATCCCTAAAAACACCATCATACCATTCCCTTCCCTGACTGTCTCTGTAAATGACTGCTGATGATGATACAAGGTTGAGCTCACGCATCTCCTATCCCCTTATGCTTGGTTTGTGTTTTATTGGCAAAACTCTTGTTTCTCAAAGATTGGACCAAGTGTCACATTCTTCTGTGAGATTTTTCTCGATCCTACCCTGGGAGAGGTCATTGCTCCCCTAAATTTCCACAGTACTTGGCTCATACCTCTACAGAAGCATATTTAATCATCTTCAATGAGCATTTTGATAAATGAGAAAGTAAGACCCAGAGAACACAGGATTTGCCCAGGGTCAGACAGCTAGACAATGTCAGAATTAAGAATTCACCTAGCTCTTCGGGCTTTTAGTCCAGGACACTTTCTTCTGTGTTTATACAATCCCCTATTGTGTGCTTAGTGGTATGGTTAGGGGGACAATTTTTCTTTTCGTTTGACATTACTAGTAAAAGTCAAGAGATTCTTCATAATCCCACTTAGAGTCAGAGCCTTTGTTTTTGTTCAGTTGCGAGCCAGAGAAACTTGAGGATCATTTTGTGCCTCTGCAGTCTCCTGTTGAATTCCCATACTATCAAGATTCTCTTACAACATCTGGCTACTTTACAGGGCATTTCATGGAGCAAATCAATTAACATTAAAAACGGAGGGAGGGAGAAAGAAAAAGAAAGAGCATATTTGAAATGCTAGGCTAACACTCTCCCAACTGTCTAAGAGGCCATGGATGGCTGAGTTGCACAAAAGCTTGTGACTAATTATTCCAATCTACTACAATAGATAACTTAAATATAAACTGAAAAAATAAGAATATGAGATTCAACTTTACATCTGGGTCATCTGATACATTTGGACTCAGCTTGAAACATAAATCGGTGTTCATTATCCTTGAGCCAACGGCTGAGTCATGGGGATCCCATGTTTAACTGAAGAACAAAACAGTGCCTACAATTGCGCCAGCATCACAATTTGTGTTGATGGTGGGTTCCCCCAGTGTTTTGAGCCCTTTCCAGCCTCTGGGACTCATCTTTCATCACTACATAGGAAACGATTCCGTAGTGATCTCTAGGGTTTACTTTGGCAATTTTTTGGGAAGTAGATCACCAGGTATTCCTTTCTAGTCTGCTTTATAAAATAAGTTATATCCAAACTTGTTTACCACCGGTGAGACTGCTGATATTAGAAATAGTTGTAGCATAGCAATACACAAGCCATCTCAGTACAACAGATGGAAAGATAATGCAAGGGACAACATAAATAGTGTGATTTAATATTAATGCCTTTAATGTTACCCCTAAGTTTTCTTATATCTGTAGTGTCTGAAGTTATATGATTAAGAATTGAAAAATTATAGTGAGTCAATAGGGTTGAGGAGATAATTCTTTAACAACATAGTCATGGATTTCTGTGTAGGGAAAGGTTGCCAAAGGCTACTGCAGCCACTGAAGCAATACTTGATTTACTGAAAACATATATGCTGCTTCCACTTATGATGTCAAATCCTAGAAAATTCACTTTCAACAGATCAGACTGGTCTTTCCCCTACAGCTAAAGAGGTAGTGCACATGTGAGCACACACACATGGATAATGAGTTCACTAGCTTAACTCCATTTTTTAAAATCATATCATTTCATAGTTCAACCATGTCAGGCAGTATTATACAATTGCTATCACAATCTGTTTCCAAAAATTCTTTTTCTTCCTGGACTCCCTTTTACCACCCCACCCCCATCACTGTACCCATGCCCCTGAAACCCTTACTCTACTTGTTATCTGTATGAGTTCATCAGTCCTCGGTTTCATATACTGAAAAACAGAAGAACATATTACACACCTTCAAGAGGGTGACCTCCAATGACAACACCTCTGATATGAACCCTAATGTGAACAAACAGTAAATAAAACTAAACTGAAATGTTGAAAAGCAGATCAGATCCAGTGTGCATCAGAGGTGGATCAACTGGCAAAGTTTTAATGTTCAAGTCGGGTTTATCTTTTTATCTTCTACACTCCTCTCTCCAATGAACTCTGTTTAGTAATCATTTTCCTTCCTTCCCTCTATTATGGATAGAGCAAGATCACCAGAGGCTAATTGCCTCTGCAGGTCCCACAAATGAATCGTGGCCTCACCTTGATCCATACTCTTCTGCAAACAGGATTCTCACAATTTCGGCTCTGATATTCATCCCTCCCTCAACTTTGGGTTATAGGATTTACAATCCTTCCGTGACTGATGAGGGTGCGCTTCTTCCCCGTGGACTTAGTTGACATCTCACTTTGATGGTGGCTTGTTTGGAGACAACCCCAGATGCTCTTTGCTCTGATAGTCAGGTACCAGCTAATTTCCTCATCACATTTTTCTATAGTACTCATATCTTCTGTGTTCCCTAATTTACCTCCATTGTGAACATCCACACACTACATAACGTACCTAGATGAGTGCTTGATGCCTAGTAGGTGTTGAATAAATAACGGAATGTATCTAAAGGATAGCGCAGGTGCTCTAATGGTCACATTAACCTCACATAATCACACATTTATAAACTCTTATCTTTCACAAGAGGAGAAAGATGAGGCTTTCAACTTCTATAAAGATTTACAGTCTCAGAGACCTACAGGGGCAGGTCTACCAGTCTTATAGGATCACTATGCATTGGAATCAGTCCTGTGGCAGCTAGTTTTGTTTTTTGAGTGAATTTAGCGAAGCACCTAATTTCTTTGATTTAAAGAATTCTTCTGTAATGATGGATGATAGTCCCCCTCTCATAGTATTGATGTGAGTATTAAATGAAATAATACATATAAAGTAGCTCTATCACAGAATTGTTCTTTTGGACTCAATGTATTTAAATTGATTCCTTTTTTTTTTAATCTATGAAAGGGAGTTGAATAGCTGTCTTATGTTCCTTTTAGTGTATTTATGAGGACTCAATAAGTCTATAGATGTGAGAAAAATTACTAAGATGCAAATGCCACTCAAATGTGGGGACCACAGACAAAGAAGGCAAGAAGGGTTCAGGAAGACGGTTAGTGGAAACAGGCAACACAGGGAGGCAGTGTACTGGTACATTGTGGGGATGACATGAGAAAGTAGGTGTATGAATTGTTGAATGGAAAAAGGACTTGCTTTGTGAACCTTCACCAAATTCAAGTTGTAAAAAAGAGTAATAGACAACCACAGAAATCAGATGCACAATGTCCTTCCAAGGGTCCCTGGATTGCTCTGTGCAAAAGTAAGAGTTTTTTATGACAAGAACATTAACATCACAAGCTTCACCACGAATGTAATCACCTCTCCAACCAACCCAAGTGAATTGACTATTTGGCAGTACAAGTGGTTAAGCGATTGACTATTAATCAAACCTTTGGTAGTTCAAGGTCAATGAGGAGCTTGAAAGAAAGGCTGGCAACCTGCTTCCAAAAAGTCACAATTTGACAAGCCCTGTGGAGCAATTCTCCTCCAAGATCCAGAAGATCACCAGCAGTTCTAATGGACTTGGCAGTGAGAATTCAATGCTTTTACAGCTCTATGAAAACAAAAGGGTCTGCTTTATCAATTGCTTATATCAATAGTACTGAGCAAGCCATCCTTTCTAAGTCTTCACTAAATTGTTAGAGGGTTGCCTTTTTTTTGTCCAGCCAGAATCTCTTTAGGTCCTTTTTCTCATCCAATTATTTATCACTCTCCCCTCCTCCTCTCAAAGGCTCCCCTTCCTATCGCTAACCAACAGATTGTGAAGGTCCATCAGCCCCAACTGTTTTCCTTTCTTTCGTTAAGTCCTTTCCCATGCTGCACATGTCATAGGCTAAGAGCTGTTGGTAATGGGAATGCCACAATGCCTCCAAGTTTGAAGAATTGGGCCAAGCGACATGATTTTCTAAACATTTCATTGCATTAATATCTTGTGGGTCCTCGGGGACCTCCATCTAAGTCTCTACAAGCACTTGTCTGAGCTTTGGCTAATCCTCAGTGTGGCCACAGGGAAACATTCCCACATTTTGGAGGGGCTGTGAACGGGGGCCCTCAGTCAGGAAGCTGCTAAGGAGCCCTGGGTGCAAAGTGGAAATGTCCATCCTGGGCTCTGCTGTGACCCAGCATCTGCAGGCATGCCCAGAAAATGCATGGGGCGCGACGTAGGGAGAAGACAAGAACATTTGTTTCCAATGAAAATAAACTCCAAAAATGGAACCTAAACATATTGCTTTGCTTCTCCTAGCTGAAGGGTTCTGTATTTGCCACCAAACAACGGAATCAAAAGAATCTGTCTGTCATCCATTGCTCACTGTGCCATCTGCCTGGCATGCTTCCCATGTCCTAATTAATTATGAATACAGTTATTCATTCAATAAACATTTAGTAAGCACATTGCAGGCACTTTCCTGGGTACTAGAGAGAAAGGGGAGGGGACATACATAAATCTAAAGAAAAGACTGTCCTTTGTCCTCAAGGAATTCATTGTATCAAATAGAGAAAGGTGAACAAGCAATGATTAAAATACTCTGTGATATCTTTCCACAGTGCTCAGTTACTAATCTAAAGATTGGCAGTTCTGGCTCATCGGCCACATCATCGAATAAAGTTGTGGGGGTCTGCTCCCATAAAGATTATAGATCACACCTTTGGAAGGAAGCCCTACAGATCAGTTCTACCCTCTTCTAAAGGGTGGCTGTGAATCAGACGTGGTTGGACAGCCATGGGCTTGGTTTGGTTTCTGTATACAAGAGTAAATGTGTGCACATCAAGTTGCAACGGTTCCCCATTACTGTTGAGTCAATTCTGTCTTCTCGCTGCCCTATGGGACAAGTAGAACCAATTGCCCTGTACAAATTTCAAGGCAATAAACTTCATAGGAAGGACCCCTGGTCAAACATTGGGTTAGCATATTGGGACGCTAACCACAAGGTCAACAGTTCAAACTCACCAACCCTTGCCAAGGAGAAAGATGAGGCTGTCTGGTCCCATAAAAATTTGTAGTCTCAGAAATGCTGTGGAACAATTCTACTGTGCCCCATATAGGGACATTATGAATCAGAATCAATTTAAAGGCAGTGGGTTGTGGTTTGAAATCTTCGCAGAAGCAGATAGTCCCTATCTTTCTCCCATGGAGAAGCTGGTGGATTTGATTTGCCAAGTTCTTGAACTGCCATGGCACCTGGGAATCCATTAGACACCTCTGGATGTCAAACTCAATTAAATCATAGGCCACTTGGTGTAACAGGCAAGATTCACGCGGGCCACATCACATTTACAAATTTTGTTAAATTTATATTTTGAAGTGGGATTCAGGAATATGAGTAATTAAAACAGTATATAGTTGCTTTTATTTAAATTTTTATTTTATGTACTTATAAAACTAAAAATATTATTTTTTTACCCAAAATTTGCCAGCGCTTTCCTCCTACTAGTTTTCACTTCCCTCGTATGTTGTGACCGAAAAATATGACAAAGTAGCTAATGAAAAATAGAAAATGTTGGACAGCTGACAAACGTGATGCACAATCGTGATGGCATCCTTCTAAAAATATTAACTGGTGCTGCCACGAGGTGTGATGAATAACAGCACAACCCAGAGTGCTCTTTTTAATCCTTTCACTCTTGGGATCTGTTGATATGATGTGACACGGAGAGTGGCAGGCAGATCGCTTCCAAACTTTGCCGGAACTGAGTCAGCACGTTTATATGCATCCACAGCCCCCCAGGAAAGCCACTGAGCCACATGTCTACTTGTGTTAGTTGTTAAAAAGTTAATGGGGGAATTGTGTATATGGTATTGTCTCCATCTTCCCTAAGCTTTATTTTCTTTATAGCATTTTTTTTTCTATTTTCATCCTATTTCAGAGAATCTGGGCTACAAAAATTTACCTTGGAGGCTGCATGTGGTCCTCAGATGACCATATTTTAGATAGATAGATAGATAATTTCATGTCAACTTGAAGAGGCATAAAAGTGTAGGGGTGAAATTTAGCCTGTCAAACAGGTCATAGACTGATGGTGACTCCTTGTGAGTGTGGTCTTATCATAAGGAGGACCCTGGGAACCTCCCCTCTCTTCCTTCACCTTCCAGCTAGGAGGACACTAAGACCTACCAGACTCCTTGAGAAGCCCACCACCATTGAATCTACAGGAATTTGCCCCCACCTACCTGTGCTATTCCTGCATTCTGCCTCACTGCATGTGGCTTCGTGAGTCTGAAGACGGATTTAAGAATAAATACTGGACTTGAGTTTGACTGGAGTGTTCTTGATACATAACTAATTCTTGATAGAAAGCTATTTCCCATGTAGCTAAGAGTGTCACTGGATTTGTGTCACTAGTTAACAAGACCTAATATAGATAGATGATGGACAGTCAGATGACAGATCATTAGAAGATGATAGATAGATAGATGATAGACAGATGATAGATAGATAGATGCACACACACATATACAGTGAGATAATCCAAGATTTTGTAGGAAAGTTCCATTATCTTTTAATTCCATTTTTTTCATGAACTATGTAAAGTTCCCTCCTATGCTGATGATCTCATTCTTCTACCTTAAAAACAAAACAAAACATTTCTCTCAGAAACCTTCTCTGAACTTCCTAGCAATATACAACTAATTCTTTTGGGGAATTTCCCCCTTCTTAGCTTGTGCATGGTTATGCCCATGCAATACATTGCTTTCTTTTGAAAAAAAATCTCTCCTGTGTTCAAAATTCTGATGTGTGCTCATATTCTGAGCACCTAGAAAAGTGATTTGCATTTTGGGTACTTAAGAGCTGTTCGGTGAATGAATGACAAATGAACACTTCGAAAATCTAAGAGATGTTATTGTTCTTAAGAGCCCCCTGGGCTGAACCTCGGTGGTGTAAGTGGTCGAGTGTGGTACTGCCAGGCCCTTGGGCTTGGCAGTTCAAATCCAGCGGCAGCTCTCAGGATCAGTGCTGGGTAGCTTTCACAACCACCAGAGGGCAGTGATGTCCACCCCCCCCCTTTGAAATCTTTGTTCAAAAAAAGTACCACTGGTAGCTAGTTGACAAGTCTATTAAAATAAGGAAGGAAGCTGAGAAGGCAAATATTCCATGATCTGAACCTCTTGACACCAGGAGAAATTCTCAATTACATTAATGAGCAGCTTAAACAGGATGGTATGAATGATTAGGATGGATTTCCCCCACTTAAAAGCCATTATAATAAGAATATCAAAAAGCAAATGGTGGGATTACTAAATGATTCCAGGCTCAAATAAAATCCCACATTGTGTGTGCTATTCTTCTCGATCTTTTGTTAACACTACCAACTTGAAAAATAAAAATGGAATTCTTCCATCTTCTTCCATTTCACATTTGTGTTTGATGAGTCACCTGGAGCCTTTATCCTTTCTAACAGTAAGCCTTTGATGTCACCTGAGTTTGTCTTCTGGGCTGACATCGGTTTGGAGGAGCTTTGTGAATGACCAATGAAAGGATGAAGGAACAGCAGAAATTCCAAAACCATGCACAAGAGCAGAAAACAAACAAGCAAACAAAGCAAAACGGAACAAACCATAAACCTGAATGGAGAATCAAACACTCACAAACAAGGATGCTAATTTCTGGAACTGACCATCAGGATGCAGGTGAACACATCAATATCTGAACCGTAATGTATGGTGATGATATCATATTAGCCATAACAGAGTAAGGAAAGTGGGAAAAAAAACTGTCAACCCATGTTTTGGAATGCCTTTCCCATCTGGAAGCCTGTTAATATAAAAGCTTACTAACCCAATGTTAAGTTTTCCTTAGATCAAGGTGGGTCACATTTGGTGCATGGAATTGGACACTGTGACTCTGCTGGGTCCTTCTCCTCTTACAAGGCCGGGAGACTGGCTTTGTAAGAGTTTCTTGGCATGGTGGACTCATATCCCAGATTGGGAGAGAAAGGGACTGCTCCTTCCTGTTGTGAGAGGGTTGGAGCTACTTCATCTACCACTGGGATTCCCTTTCAAAGAACATCTTGGACTCGACTGTCTTGTTTCCTGATGGATAATGATTTGGACCATCCTTCACCAAGGATATAATCATGGGCTGTTCACATTTCTTTGGATTTTGATTTGGCCAGTAACTACAATGTTTTTGGAAACCTGTTTTCATTTAATTCGATTTCCTTTCTCCTGTTTAGCACATCACTGGGCGAGAGGAGGATAATCTCAGATCTGTGTGGGTGTGTGTCTGTGTGTATGTTGGGCTGCAGCTCAATTCATATCGATGATTCAAGGAGAAAAGGATTACAACACATTCATGATTATGGTGGCTCTTTTCACACCCCGACCTGCCCTAGGTGGTTAGAAGGCACATCCAAACAATAGGAATTTAATACTATCATAACATTACATAGCCATTTACTTCCCTTCAAGAATGTGAAGGGGTACCTGAGACGCCAAGAAAAATCTGCGACCACACGAATCATAGTTTCCATAGGTCTCTAATTGCCCTTTCATCTGTACAAATATGATGTTAAAAACTTGTGTGAGACTCTGGCAGAGTTTTATGCATGGATGCTCTCTCTGGTCTGTTCTCTGAAACCAATCTGGTTCCCTTGCAGTATTTTCCAACTTACGCTGATTGCCTGGCAGAATTGTCCATTAAAATCTTTGGAAAGATGTTTGGCTTGCATACAACAAATATATTAGTAGTATCTTTACAAAACACAGGAACGAGAGACACTTTGCAAGGGGGAGCCAAGAGGATATCTTAAAGAGTGGATCTTCTTGGGTCTAATCTTGTGAACTGAGTGAGAAGAAGCATTTCCTATGCAATCAAACAACAGGTAAAATAGTCTGATATTTATTAATTTGTTCAGCAAATACTTGTGAATAACCCCCACCTCCAACTTCATCATAGAATAAAGAGTTCAATACACCCAGAGGTAGCTTGGAAGAAAGACCTGGTGATCCATTTCTTAAAAAAAAAATCAGCCATTGCAAATTCTATGATGCACAGTCAGGGAGGTTGTCAGGAGTCAGAGCAGGCTCTAGAGGTTGTTCTTAGATACAAATTAGCATAACAGGTTGATGCTGTTCTGAACTTGTGTTTCATGAAAACACATAGTGAGAAAGCATGATTCCATTTGAAGAGAAACATGTCATTATCACTAAGTACATATAAAGACATCCAAAGACATCCTGCAACTATCTAGAAGTGGCAAAGACCTCGAAATTTAAAATGTGGCCTCTTCACTATCACATTATTATTTACCATTCATGCCTCTCCCCAACCCCAGTCATTCATCGAATAAACACAACCATAGACTTATCAAACTCATGGATAGATGTCAACCATTAGAAAATTGGTGAGTTATATAACAGTGCTGGTGGCACCTTTTACTTGGGGATAACCAATGATCAACGGTAACTAAACTTTGTAAATACCTTCTCGTAGCACTTCTGTCTCCTACCCCAAACAAGTAAAAAAAAAAGTTTTAAGTATCAAAGAAACCATACATCCTCACAGTTATGTCAGAGCTGATTTGAGATGCCCCATACACTTACCAACTGTGGCACTCATGTGCTTATGTTAATTTTATGATTGAAATGTAGGGGTGGAGTCTAGCCTGTTAATCTGGAGATAGCCATTGAGTAGCCAATGAGGCCTCTATGTGGGCATGGCTTTCTCCTGAGACTTCTGAGAAATCTCACGATATTTCCCTCATGAAGATGAGAAGCAATCTTCCCCAGTTGTTGGGAGTTAGTTTGGGAGACGATTAATCACAGACAACACAGGATGGCGGCATCTGGGAGACTGGAGCAGCTGGTGTAGAGACCACACAGCTTTGCCCTGATGGAGCCGGACTTCTGAGGCTGGGGCAGCCACATGGAGGCCTCTGCCAGCGATGAGTTGCTTCTGCTGTTGATGGACCCTGAGCCCTGGAAGCGAGGAGCCATGGGGAGACCCCTGTCAGTGCCAGGACTCTACACTGATCTGTGACTTCATGAGTCAGAAGGAGACTTTATGGACTGATTTCAGGCATATGGGTTAATATCGGACTTGTGACTTTGAGCTGGACTGGGCTGGGATGATTTCTCAATGTCCTGTTCATCTTGAATATAAACCCATTCCTTATATCCATATGCGTGTTTTTGAAATTTGTTCCTCTAGTCTACCCAGACTATCACACCAACCAACCACTCAGTCTTTTGGCATGTGCTAAGACATAGGGTCACTATATAAATAAAACACATACATACATACTAATGAACAACCTCCCTCTCTCTGTAACATTCTTCAGTAGGAATAAAAGGTATGCCATTTTTGAGCCAGGGCCCAAGTCAGCATGATCTTTAAATGGAACACCAGCGAAACAAAATAAATCAACATCACATTTATATAAATATTTTTAAAATATGAATGTTCCCTTAATTTTAGGAAATAGAGCCTTACCAATTCTTTTCCATAAGGAAAATCATGTTTCATCATAAAAAAGAAGAGAAAGAAGAAATTAAAAATTTTAAAAACCCTCACAAACTTGTGAATATCATGTTCTTCCCCCTCCCCCCCCCCCACCATGGACAAGAAATCAGGTCACCAACTTGCTAATTAATGTGTAAATACAGAAGTACTCTGGCTAGATTGGTTGAAATGCATTCTCCCAGTCATTGCTGAGTGCTTATGACTTTGAAGTAAGCCTCACTGGTGAGTGGTTGGATGCTGAACCATGAAGCTTCTGGTCAAATTTGGAGGCCCCCTGAGTCTATCGGCAACTGCTGATTTACATGTAGTCCTCCCTCATACTTTTGTTGTTGATTTAATCTGGAGCAAAGCTGCAGATTTCGTGATGCTGTAAACATGTCAAGTGAGTGGCGTGAGACTACCTACAGGTAGACTGCATGAGGAGTCAACATCTTGTACAGTTAATATTGGAGAATTAAGTGCATATTATTTAGGACAATTTGGGTTCTCACATATGACAAAGTGTTCTAGAGGTGGGGATTTGGATGAAATGACTATGATACGAAAAAGAAGCGTTGAGAAGTCTTCCTGTCTGCTTTCCAACCTCTGTCCTGCTTTCTCATCCTGGTTTTCTCCCTTCCTCCCTCCTCCCCTCTTTCCTTCCTTCCTTCCTTTATTAGTAGGTATATGAAAACATATTCCAGAATTCATATCATGTCACCACTATATGTTAGACTCTAAAAAAAGACATTTTCTTCTAAATGTATTTATTAACAATAATTATTTGATGTCAAGTGAAGTGTCCATATTCAAGTATCACCGGGTTTCCAGAAATAAATTTACATATTAATCATCAAAAAGGTCCCATGCTATAGTTGGTTGTTAAATCTAATAATGCAGAATTGTCTTTCATGAAGACAATTTTTACCCCCATTTTACAAACTGAAAAATTGAGACTCAAGAAAATGCACAAGTAATAAGAGGGAAAAAGATGGAGGAGAAAGCCTATCCTATCATTGTCTGCATCTATTTCTACAGTTTCCCCCTTTTTCTTAGCAAGTGAGTTCTTTCTGTTGATGTTGGGCTTAATTTCTTATCCATAGCTTACTTCCTACCTTATTATTTGAATTAAAATTTGCCTCAATAGTATATTGGAAGACCATAATTTTGCTAGTCTTAAATATGTATTTGTGATTTTTCCTTAGCCACAGAGAGTTGCAAGAATCATAGCTATTTAGCAGCAAAGACTGGCAAGTATCACCGTTATTGCACTGTGAGCCCAAAGCCTGGCAGAGAAATCTTCTCCCTTCCCTTCCCACATCCTGGTCATTTCCATTGATTGAATTCAGAATATTCATACCTATGAGTAGCCCGATTAGAAATCAGTATTCATGTCGGTCATATTTGAGAAAATAGTTAACAAGCCCATTTTCAAAAGAAAAGTTCATATTTGAGGCAGCATCTTGTGTCGTTCAAATTTTCCTGTATATTTCTAGAACATTTGTTACTTTTCTTGGGAAAAGAAAAGGCTGTTAATAAGGTAATGCATTGAATATATTTATTTATTCCTGAAATCCAGATGAAGGCTGAACATGATTGTGGGAGAAGAGGAAAGTAAAAAGAAATAGAAGAAAAAAGTATGAGGCAAAGAGCATTTATAGAGGTCTAAATACAGGCATGTGCATATGTAAATATATGTATATACAATAATATGGAAATAGAGCTATGTACAATATTTATGGGTTAATATTAAGGAAGCAGGTGAACATTGGACCTCTACTCAAGTACTCCCTTAATGCAAGCACACTTTGTTCTAATAATCCGGCACTCTGAGATGCTCACCTTCCCAACATGATCGCTGAAGACAAATGGATGCACAAGCAAATGGGGTGAAGAAAGCTGAAGGGGCCCAGTTATCAAAAGATATAGGGTCTGGGATCTTAAAGGCTTCAAGAAACACAAGTGGACATCTAGTCAAGAAGCAACAAGGTTGATATGGAAGAAGCACAAAGTCTGCATGGAAGTCAGTGTGTGAGCATGAGGTATTGAAAAAAATCCTATCACTGTGAATGAGGGGGAGTGCGGAGTGGAGACTCAAAGCCCATCTGTAGGCAATTGGACATCAGGCCTTACAGAAGGCTTGAGGGGAGGAGAAGAGTCAGTCAGAATGCTGTGTAGCAACGATGAAACATGCAACTTTCCTCTAGATCTTTAATGCTTCTTCCCCCTCCGCCCCCATCCCATTATCACAATTCTACCTTACACATCCAGCTAGAACAGAGGGTTTATACTGGTAAAGATACGAACTGGAAAGACAGGGATTCCAGGACAGATAACCCACTCAGGACCAATAATGAGGGCAAGGGAGGGTAAGGGAAAGGTGGGGGGTGAAATGGTGACCCCGATCACAATGATCTACATATAACCCCCTCCCTGGGGGACAGACAACCGAAAAGTGGGTGGAGAGTGACATCGGTCAGTGTAAGACATGAACAAATTATAATAATTTATAAATTATCAAGGGTTCATGAGGAAAGGGTGGGAAAGGGGAGGGGGGAATGAGCTGATACTAAGGGCTGAAGTAGAAAAAAATGTTTTGAAAATCATGACAGCAATAAACGTACAAATGTGCTTGACACGATGGATGGATGGGTGGATTTTGATGAGTTGTTTGATTCCCCCCTACCCACCCCCAAAAAAGACTTTTTTAAAAAAGGAAAAGAAAAACACAGGAAACCTTTCACATTTCATAAAATCCTATGATCTACCTCTATTCATATGACCCCCAAATTCTATTACCTTCCAGATACAGAGAACTTCTCTGTTTGCAAAGGATACAGCCATAATACTAAGCACATACTTCAGACAGTGGGCCTGGATTGGCTAATGCTCCCTTATATATTTTCATCTACTTTTAAAAAGTGCCCTGAAAAACAAGTCTCGTGGCATGGTGGGATGGTTGGTGTGTTGTACTGTTAACTTAAAGTTCAATGGTTCGAACCCACCAGTTTCCTCATGAAAGAAACAGAAGACAAGCAAGCATGGAAATTTTACTTAAAGGAATGGAAACCACCTACCTGATAGTATTGCTGTGAGTTGAAATTAACTGGATAGCACAGCAGGTGTGTATTCAATAGTGTGGCCTTTGGAATACTCTTTATATTGGTCTTTATAGGTGACTGTCTTTTCCTTGTTCTAGAATTTCCCTCTCCAATAAGGTAGCCATTAGCAACATTTCAAGGACTCCATAGTCACATGAGATGTCTAGGTCCCATATGGGATAGTACAAAAATAATGTGTTCATAATCATGGAAAGCTCCATTAGATCACACTGATCTAGAACTACTCCCTGATGCTTATTGGAAATACCTTCTGATCCAGCAATCTCTGGGTTGTATAAAACCTTTAAGCCAAACTCCCTATTCACCTTCCTCTGTCCATTGTCTGTCCCTCTCTTCTTAAAAAAAGGTATTTGGTCCTTTATGATCTTCAACCTATGGGTATTTTTATTATATTCACAACCATATGTATTCTATTTCTTTTCATAGGTCATGAGTCTTCAGAGCTGACACCTGCTTTAGCATCTTGAGTCAGTGCTTCCCATCTTACAAAGCCTATCACAGTATTTCAAGTCAGCAAGGGCCCCTGAGACTAGGAACCAACGCAAGTTCAGTTAACAAGGACAATGAGTCATTCATTGCAAATCCCTCTTTTCTACAACATGAATGGTTCCTATCCATGTAAACCCACCAAATGAAAGACCCAGGAACCAAATACCCTGCATATATGGAAAGAGATCTCAGCATTATCAACCAGAACAAGGCCAGAGGCTCATCGCAGAGCCTCTGCGATTTGCAAATTCACATTGAAATGCAAGGAATTTAAGACAAGTCCACAAAGTCAAACTATAACCTTGAATATATCCCACCTGAATTTAGAAACCTTCCAAAGAATGGATTTGCCCCACTGAGCAATAAGACAGACCAGAGGAGTTGTAAGATGACATCAAAGACATCACACCTGAAGAAACCAAAAGAAATGAAGCAAAGGAAAAGTGGTTGTTAGAAGGGATTGAAACTTGATTTTCAAATTAGAATAGCTAAAGGAAAAGGGAGAGATGATGAAATACAAGAAGTGAATAGATTTCCAAGGGCATCTCAAAAAAGATGTTGTGAAGTAAAAAAAAAAAAAAAAAAAGGAGTTTGGAAGTCAAAAGGGAAAAGCATGCTTGGCATTTCTTAAGTTGAGAGAACTGAAGAAAAAAGAAAAAAAGCAAACCTCAAGTTGAAATATTGATGGATTCTATGAGTACAGTACTGACGGACACAGGAAGTATCCAAAGAGGGAAAACATATATTGAATCACTGCACCAAAACCCAAATCAAAACAACTTGTCAGCATTCAATCTCCCGTGGTGTGGTTTGCTCAAAGGCAGTAACCAGACAATTTCTGGAGACTGAGTAGCAGATGGACCAAGATCCTGGGTGCTCCTTGGTTTTGCTAAAAAAAAAAATTCAGTAGATCCTATTTCTGTCCCCTGTTCTTCTACCTCTAAAGTTTCTATTTGGCAATGTACATTTTTAAAAAAATCCACAAAGTATTCATTTAATATCAGCTTCCTTTAACTCCTGGGTCCAAACATCATTTATCAGATTAGTGCATATTAGTCACCCACCTTGTACTGGACATAAAAGGTTAGCATTCAAGAGTTGAAACATTCTATGCTGTGAAGCCCCTGAAATTATAAGTAAAGATAGGCAAGTTACTTGAGTTTGTAAGAATGTGAGATGAATGATAACTCATATAGTTCATCAGATTTCAAAATGGCTTCTTCTATCCCACAAAGGGTAAGCACTCTTAGCTCACATGGAAACTCCTAGATGAAGCCTTCCTGAGCTGGAGGTTTTCTTTGCCAAGAAAAGGGGCCACAGTGGAGATGGCGGCTGGACTGGCAGAGTCAGGATCGTTTTGCTATCTGGGTTTAAAGGCCTCTTGAGTTAATTCTTGAGGCATCAGAGCAAGCTTTTCTTCTGTCTTTTCTGTACTCTGTAGGCCAGGAGTCTCATGGCTAAGATAAACAACTGGCAGTTTCATTAGAATCCACAGAAGGAAGGAGCAAGTTTATGTTTCATACCTTTTACATTATATAACATTACTCTGTGAATTTCAATTCTTCAATCTGTTTTGTTTATTTAAATTTAAAAAACAGTTTTTGTGCTATAAATAGAATAAACCATGTCCAATTCTGAGTATTTACAATAAGCGTGCAACTGCTAATGAAGGTCCTGAAATAATCAACCACTTACCCATTATGCTTAGCTGTTGTATATATCACCTTTATATATTATTAGGTTACAGCTGGTTGACGGGGAAGGGGTTCTTCTTTTAAACCACTGGAGGGAAAAATAAATTCACTTATTTTGCCTACATTGAAGCTTTTTATATAGTTATGGAAATTGTGATGGTTCTGCTGGCCAGATTCAACTTTGGTTTACTTCACAGAGAACTTAAAACTCTGTTCATAAGAAATATGTTTATTTTCAGTTTGTTTTGTTTGGTTCTTAATAGCAGTCAGGCTCTTATCAGACAAGGAAATAAGGATTTAATGCTCTATATTCCTGATTCTTAGGAGAAAGATGCGACGATCTTGTTTCCCTGAAGATGGCTGGTTTGGTGGCTCAGTACCATCAAGTAAGCTGTATATGACAGCACACTGGTCCTACACGATCCTAACCCCAAAGTCCTTGATATGTCCTGACCCACTGTTTCAGTCAGTGCATCTCATTAGGCCCATCTCATTAGGGGACTTTCTTTTTTTTATTGACCCTCTACTTTGCCAAGGTCCTTCTCCAGAAACATGTCCCTATTGGTGGTACACCTATGGAAGTTGCATAATTTCCTGTCAACTTGTGTAGGGGTAGAGTCCAACCTGTCAATCAGGACATAGCCAACAAGGCCTCTGTGTGGGCATGGCCTTCTCTTAAGGATTCTAGAACTCCTGTATTCCTCCATGGAGGCAAGAGACACGCTCTGTTTCATCTTCCTGCTGACAGGACACATGGAGATATGCTTGAATCCTGGAGCTGGAGGATCTACATGGAGACTTCTACCAGTGCTGAGATGCTGGATCCACAAGACTTTCCATCCATTGGCCTGTGATTTTCCCTTCATTCGGTGTCATTGCATGTTTTACATGAATCTGAAGAGGAATTTATAGATTGGTATTGGACATATGGGCTAATATCAGAATTATAGGCTGGGATGTTCTCTTAATGTACAATTACTCTTAATATAGAACTCTTTCTTATACACGTATGTCTGTGGAGCTGAGTCCTGGTGGCGCAGTGGTTGTGTGCAGGGTGTAGCCCACAGAGTTGACGGTTCAAATTCAGCAGCAGCTCTCTAAGAGTAAGGCTGGGCTTCCTGCTCCCATCAGGGAAGTGATGCAAAAAAAAAAAAAGGAGTGTCTGTGAATTTGTTTCTCTCGTCAATTCAGACTAACACAAGGCCCAAAGCGTGGTGGTCATGTGCTTATGTTATTTTCATGATTGAAAGGTAGGGATGGAGTCTAGCCTGTTAATTTGGAGATAGCCATTGAGTAGCCAATGAGGCCTCCATGTGGGCATGGCTTTCTCCTGAGACTTTTGGGAAATCTCGTGATATTTCCCTGTTGGAAATGAGAAGCTATCTCACCAGTTGTTGGGAGTCAGTCTCAGAGACGACGAATTACAGACAAGACAAGATGGCAGTGCTGGAGTTGCTGAAGGAGCCAGAGGAGAAGCCACACGGCCCTACCCTGATGGAACCAGACCTCTGAAGCTGGCGAAGCCACGTGGAGAGCCCTGCCAGCGCTGAGTTGCCTCTACCACCACTAGATGCTGTTGATAGACCCTGAGCCCTGGAAGCAAGCCACAAGGCCTTGCCTTGGTGGAGCCAGGCCTCTGAAGCTGGCGAAGCCTCGTGGAGAGCCCTGCCAGCACTGGGTTGCCTCTGCCACTGCTGGATGCTGCTTGTGGGCTCTGGGGCCTGGAAGCAGGGAGCCATGGGGCGGGGGGGGGGGGGGGGGGCGGCCTGACAACGTCGGGATTCTGCACCCACTGGCCTGTGACTTCGTGAGTCAGAAGGAGACATTGTAGACTGGTATCAGGCATGGGGGGTTGATGTCAGACTTTTGACCTTGAGCTGGACTGGCTTGGGATGCTTTCTTAGTGACCTATTTCTCTTATATATAAACCGTACCCTTATATCCATGTGCATGTCTATGAATTTGTTCCTCTAGTTTACCCAGACTAACACACAAAGTATATGATGAAGTCTTCCCATCCTGGTTTCTGGGGAATATACTAACTATACTTCTTCCAAGACAGATTTATTTCTTCTTCTGGCAGTCAATAGTATATTTTATATGCTTTTCAAGCATGATAATTCAAAGGCATCAATTCTTCTTTGGTTTTTCTTATTCTGCTTTTCATACACATGAATGAGTGCAAATGCCTGGCTTGGGTCAGGTATACCTTACTCTTCAAAATAGTTTCTTTGCTTTTTAATGCTTTGAAGAAATCTTTTACAGAAGATTTACCCAAATGTACTATGTCTTCTAATTTCCTGGCTACTGCTTCTGTGGTTATTGTTCATAGATCTAAGTGAAATAATATCCTGGATGATATTGATCTTTTTTTTCTTTTCTTGTGATGTTGCTTGTTGGTCTAGTCTGAAGGATTTTTGTTGTTTTTTTATCAAGGTATAATCCATATTGAAAGCAGTAGTCTTTGGTATGCATCAATTAGTACTTTAAATCCTCTCCACTTTCCGAAAGCATGGTACTGTCATCGGCATATCATAGGTTGTTAATGAGCTTTTGTAAAATCCTAAACATCATCCTTCTTATATGATCCAGTTGTTTTCAGATAACTTGCTCAGTATGTCGGTTTAATAACCATGGTGAAAGGACATAGCCCTAATGCACACCTTTCTTGATTGAAACCATATAGTATCCCCATGTTCTACAGGAATGCCTGCCTCTTGGTCTCTAAAGAGCCCACCTAAGTACAAGTAAGTGTACTGAAATTGCCATTTTTCTACACTTGATCTTCGCCAAAAGGCCGAGGAGGAATGGTATTCCCATTTTCCACAAATTATCCATACTTTGCTATGATGTACACAGTCAAATGGTTTGCATTGTCAGAAAAACACAGGCAAACATCCAGCAGGGATTCTCTGCTTTCAGCCAAGATCCAACTAATATCAGTGATAATATCCCTTATTCTATATCCCTTTCTGAATTCAATTTGAATGTCTGGCAGCACCTTATTGGTGCACTGTTGCAAGCATTTTTGACTTATCTCCAGCAAAATTTTCATGGGATATTCATAATATTGTTTGATAATTTCTACATGTGATCACCTTGCTTTGACTTGAGTATGAATATGGATCACTTCCAGTCAATTGGCTAGATAGCTTTCTTCACAAAATTTCTTGGCATAAACTAGTGAGTACTTTTAGTGCGGCATCCAGTGTTGAAACATTCCAATTGATATTCCATCATAACTTACAGTCTTTTTTCTGTCAATGCACTGTTCTAAAAGGATAGCTTGGACTTCTTTCCATACCATCAATTCTTGATTACATGCTACCTCTTGAAATGTTTTAATGTTGACCAATTCATTTTGGTACAGATACTTGATGTAGTCTTCCCATCTTCTTTTGATATTTACTACTTTGTTCTACACTTTTCTCATAGACTCCTTCAATGTTTCAAATAAAAGCTTCGAATTTTTCTTCAGTTCTTTCAACTTGAGAACTGTGTTCTTCTTTTTTGGTGTTGTAGCCCTAGATGTTTGGACATTTCATTATAATACTTTACAATGTCTTATTGAGATATCCTTAGTAATAGTTCAACCATTTTACTTCTTAATTATATTTCTTTTACTTTAGGTAGTTAACATTTAGAAGAAAATTTCACTCTCTTATAGACTTTGTTTTTGTTTCCTTTTTCTTATCTTTTGGTTTTTCATGTACAATGCCTATGATATTTTATCAAAATTTATCTGATCTTCTTTCATTGGTGTTTAATACTTCAGATCTATTTGTGTGATCAATTTTCAATTCACAAAGGGTATATGCTAAGTCATATTTTGACTTTTGTGGTGTCATTTTAATTTTCTTTAGCTTCACCTTAAATTCACATGTGAGTAGTTTGTGGTCTGTTCTGCATTCAGCCTTTGGTCTTGTTCTGATTGATGGGATTGAACTTCTCTATCATTTGTTTATGCAGATATAATTGATTTGATCCATGTGCCTTCTATCTGTGAGCTTACTTTGTAGTCACTGTTTTATCATTGAAAATGGTTAATTGCAATGACTAAGCCATCAATTTTGAAACATTCTATCATGTAATCTCTTGTATAATTTCTATCACTAAAGTCAGGTTTTTTAACTGTTGACCCTTCTTGTTTTCAACATTCACATTTCAATACTAATAACTTTTCATGAAGTTCGATACACTGATCATTTCAGACTTCAGAAATTGATAAAAATCTTGATTTCTTTATCTTTGGCCTTAGTTGTTAATAGTCATATTAACTAATCTTCCCTTAAGCTTGTGGCTATTACCTAATTACTGACAGTATAATACTTCAGAATGCATCTCAACATGTAATTTTTAAGGATGAGCATGTATTATCATTCAAAAAGCCAATATAGTCCATTCCAGCTCACTAATGCCTAGGATTTCTTTTTTGGGTTCCATTTTACTTCTGAAGACTTCTAATTTTCCTACTGTGCCACCCCATACATTCCACACATTGGTTATCAGTGGATGTTTACAATTATGTGCTTTCATTTTGACTTGTGTCATGTCCACAGATACTTTCTCTATGCACATCGTTAAACTGCCCCCATTGAGGAAGCAGCCCCTCTACACTAATTTTCTGAGAGCCTTGATATCATTCTGGCATTTGTATCAGATGTTACACTGGTAAAGGTTTTAGTGACTAATTTTTCTGAAAAGGACCTCTTTTTCCTTCTTCCAGGTCTGTCTTCAACTGGAAGTTCCATATAAACTTGTCTATTATAGGTGAATCTGCTGGTGTTTAATCATACTGCTTATCATAGCTTCTAAAATTACTGCAATACACAAGTCACCACTGGATGGAGAACTGAAGAACTCGTGGTGGTGGTTTATAATGGTTCTAGTCTTGCACAGCCTTGGCAGCTATTCTACTGTGTCCTCCTGTAGGACCACTCTGAAGCATATTCAAATAGATGATGATGCACTTCTGTTGCTATTGTTTTGAATTTTGATTTATTCAGATACATTAAGTGCAGTCTATCCTGTTCTTATGGGGTAACTCAGTGGTAAGTTCAGTGTGGAAGACCTGTGTGTAGCTCCCTGTCAGGCATAGCCACTGCCACTTGCCAGTTGAAGGCTCTGTACTGCTATCATGCAGAGCAAAGAGTCCCGGGAGGACTGGCAGGTAAACATTGGACTGAGCAGTTCAGACATGCCATGTGGTCCACAGGAGAAAGATGAGGGTGTAGACTCCCACAAAGATTTACAGTCTTGGATATTCTATATAGGGTAGCTGTGAGTTAGAATGGACTTAATGACAATGGGCATAATTTTCCTGAAATACAGTTGAACAGGATTGTGCAGAGCAACCAGACCAAGACAAACCAGGAAGAAAGACCTAGCAATATTTTTAAACAGTCTCTTGAAAAGGGCACAACAACTCACCACAGCTCAATCCACAAGTGAGCATCAGGCATCATCACTCACCCTCTCCCCCTGCCCACTGTGCCTGGGGTCTATATGTATCAGGGATTGAATCAATGGCAGCTAATACCAAGAACAACTCTGAACAGGATTCAACACCAGATGAATGCTATCCTGGAAGTGTCTGCAGTGCAGTGGGGGAGATCGATGACTCTCACCCCTGACAACATTGTGGTGTGATCATCAGGTTGCAGGTCACTGAGGACTCCCTCATGGCTGGGGCTGTGTTTCAGATTCAAGTGGAAAGGAAGAGTCCAGTTAGAGGCTGGGGCCAGAGAGACGTGGGTTCAGACTCAAGACTGCCACATCCTAGCTATGTGGTCTTATGCATATGATTGATCTTCTCCAGGACACAGTTCTCTTATATGTCGAAGACAAACTAAAAATAAAGTGAGAAATAAAGATGCTAAACAAAGAGGTTAGCTTCATGGCTGGCACAAATAGTTTGTTCTCAGAATGATCAGCCTGTCCTGTTCATTTGAGGAGAGCCAACATAATATAGATAAGCAGCAGGTGTGGGGGTCATATTTCCACAGTTATACCTTTTAACCACTGTAGTGACTTTGTGCAAGCTACTATATTGTTCTTAACTGAGAACTTATTTTTCTTGGGTTGATAATAGCATTGCAAGGATTAGTGAAATAACTCCCACTTCCTGCTCTTAAGAAGGTAGCTAGAGCCACTCCTTAGTGCTCCCTCTCACTCTTTCACAATGCTTGGTGGAATCTGACACATAGTAGGTATTCATACAAGCAGTCTCATGGTGGTCTGGAAGGGTTCAAAATCATTTGTTGAAATAGTGACAATGTTAATTCTTACATGGGAAAAATCATGAGTGAGTTAAGTAATTTATTTCTTTATATTCTTGTATTCATTAAAATTTCAATTTATTTTTAATTTTTATAATTTAATCTTTAATCTATAATCCTCATATATTCTTTATTTCACCATAACCGTGGACATAGACTTGTATACCTTGATTAAAGGCAGTTAAGTGCGCTAAAGGGATTGACAACAGTCAATGCTTTCTGCCGTCATTGTAGCTCACCGTCTTTTAGGAACAGCCAGACATCACCAGACTAGGACAAAGAACTGGCCTTGAGGAGCCATGCCATGGATAACTCTGTTCCCTATTGCTAGTGCATATGTGAGTGCATGCACACGGGCATGCATGCTTCCTGTCTCTCCAGGCAGTTTGGCATCTTCTTGAGGGCAAGAACTCCTTGCAAATCCATTTCTCAATTGTGTCTAATTAAGGGTTTCATGTCGTGCTGATGGCTTAGTGGTTTCACAGTGGGTCACTAACCATAAGGTCAACAGTTTGAAACCACTTGCAGCTCAGTGGGAGAGAGATGAAACTTTCTACTTCCATAGATTTAAACCAACCAAAGCTTCGCTGTAGGAGACTAGTTTACTTATTCTCTTCCATACATGGGACAACTAGAAGGGAAAGCAAAAGTTAGGGACAATCAGGGGATATATACCTTTCACTCTGGCCCTCAAAACACTCTGTCTCAGGAACGAAATAACCTCTTTGCAGAAGACAGGATGTTGGAGCTAACTCCTGCCAGATGTAGTGCTGAGGAAACAGGAAAATTATCATGGAAAAATTAAAATAACTCTTCAGTTACTTTAAATATGTCATTTGTTCACTGGAAACTTCATGAAATAATGATCTATTTGAGATATTATAATGTTTCAAAATTCTACCTCTTAGAAATGATCATTGTTGATAAATTAGTGTATGTTCATATAAATCTTTTATCGCATACATATGTCCATTTATCTACTCAACTTGTACACAATACATGTAATGGATAAGTGGTGGTGTTGTGGATTAGGCACTGGACTTGCTAACCGCGAGGTTGGCAGTTTGAATCCATCAGGTGCTCCTTGGGAGAACGATGAGGCTGCTGTGACTGTAAGTATTTATTTTCTCAGAAACCCCATATAAGATCACAATGTGTGAGAATTAGCTCAGTGACAAAGGCTGGGCCTCCTACTCCCACCACCTGAGGGCAGTGATGTTTCCCCCCCCCAAAAAAAAAAGAAAAAAAAAGGAATATGCATGCATGTTAGGGACTTCTGTGCTTTAAGCAAACCCTCTACCTCTCCTCAGATAACAATGAGCACACTTTGTATTGACTTGATTACCTATATTCCTCTCTAACTCCTTATTTCTATAAGGGTGATCATATATATGTTATTTAGTTCATTATATTGTAAATGTAAAATATGGGAATTATAACATATTACTATTGATTAAGAATAACTTAAGATCCAAGTATGCAATGAAATATTGTGCAACCATTAAGCAAAAATGTAGGAATTTCCATAATATACAGTTTAGAGAAAGAAAAAACAAGGCTACAAGTAGATAAAACCAATGTCACTGAGCTAATTCTCACACATTGTGATCTTATATGGGGTTTCTGAGACAATAAATACTTACAGTCACAGCAGCCTCATCATTCTCCCAAGGAGCACCTGGTGGTTCAAACTGCCAACTTTGCGGTTAGCAGCTGAACTTACAGAAAACAAACTATGTAAACAGTACTATCATCGGTAATTCAGAGGGACATTCTAAGATTCAATTTAAAAGGTGTTGCCAAAGAGACTGTGCTAATCTCAACTTCCACTAGAGCGCTCACTATATTTGTCTTTTTTTTTTTTTCAATTTTGAGCATTAGGTGTGTCTTAGTTATCGAGTGCTGACAGAACAAAAATACCGTATGCAGATGACTTTAAAAAACACATTTATTCTCTTACAGTTTAGCAAGCTGGAAATTTAAAATCACGTTGCCACCTCTAGGGGAAGGATTTCTTTTATTCATATCTAAGGGACAGCCCTTGCTTCATCTCAAGATTGATGCACCCATGTTCCTCAGAGGCCTCCATGTGTCTTGGCACCAATCATCCCCAGTGTCTACAAGGTTCTCAGGATAAGAACCCTGAATCCGAAGAACATGTTTTGCTTCTGGTTTTCTTTCCTGATGATAGTATGATCCTTCTTTCTCTAACTATTTCAATTCATATGGATGAAAGAATAAACTAAATATTGATGTATTGAATAAACTCTGGTGCCAAAAGATGATGAAAAACTAAGCAGCTGTTAAAAATTAAGAACTAAGTCTAAAAACATTGAACTAGAAAGATATTTGGTGGTTAAATAAAATAACAAACCAACAGGCAGAAAATTTAATATAGTACAGTCAGCCTCATTAAAATGCACACATCTCCCACACAAATGAACACATACATGAAGATAGTCACAAAATTATCCTCTGAGAATTCTGAAGAATGTTGATTTAACCTTCATCAAGAGAGATATTTATCATCAAAATAAATGCTTCTCTCTTATTACGCTCAACCCCAATGCTATGAATGAACACAAGGTTAATCAGTGAGCGAGAGTCAAATACATGAAACCCAGGACTGTGCTAGAGGAAAAGCTGGGATTGTTGAGTATGATGTATCTAAAATTTCAAGGGCCTATGGGGAGGAGGTCCTAGTGTGTTCTGGCACAAACAATAGAAGGGAACTACCTGATGAGTTGTACACACATTCAAAGATAGTGATAAAAATGAGTGCACACCTAACTCACCCAAGGGGAAGGTGTTATTTAAATCTCCACAGGGAAAGAGGGACCAGACTTCAACTTGGTGCTCCAAGACAAGAATGCCACACACTGGAATGAAGCATGAAACCAATAGAGAGGCCTGTGGGGCTGGCCCCATTACTAAGTGGACAGCTCCCCTTCCCCCCAGAAGAATTCATTTCACAGGACAGCACTGAACCTACAGCTCAAGGAGAGGAACGTGTCTGATCAGAGCACACAAGGAGGGAGGAAAAAAGAGTGAACCAAGCCCCGAGGATGATATTTCTGCTTAGAGCATCTACTCACAGAGAGGACTATAGGACTGGCCCCACCACAAGACATAGCGTTCTTCAATAACCCGTATCCCCAGGGGGACAACTCTGGGGACACATGGCAGGAATTGTTCCCACCCTGACCCCACCACACCGAGGCAATACACTGGCAGTGTGTGACAGAGCAGCAAGGGGAGCAGAGCAATGAAGTTCCCCAGGAAACACTAAAAATAGACTGTGGGGCCAGGACATGGTGCCTCCCCAGACATGACTGGAAAACGCTCATAAAGAACAACAAATAGACCATGAATTATTTATAAGCTTTTTGTTGCTGTTGCTGTTGCCTTTTGTTATTGTTGTTGTATCTATTGTTTTCTTTTCTATTATTGCTTTGTTGTGCTTGGTTTTGTGTTTGTGCATATTGTCATCTCTGCATGTCTATCTAGATGAGATAGGCAGGCTGATAAACAGGCTGGAAGAGAGAACAATGGGACAACAGTTCTGGCGGGATATGGGACATGGGGAGGCAGGCAGGGGGGTGGGGTGGGAAGGAAGTGGGTGTTAACAAACCCAGGGACAAGGCAACAACAGGGTCCAAAAATTGATGGCGAGGAGGGTGTGGGAGGTCTTGTTGGGCTTGATCAAGGGCAATGTATCTGAGAAGAATTACTGAAATCCAAACAATGGCTAACATGATAGTGGGACAAGAGGGAAGTAAAAAGAAACAGGAAAGAACTAGGAGGCAAAGGGCATTTATAGAGATCTAAATACAGGCATGTACCTATGTAAATATGTTTATACAAAATGAGGGAATAGATCTATGTACATATACTTATAGGTTTGGTATTAAGGAAATAGATGGATATTGGGCCTCCACTCAAGAAACCCTCAACACAAGAAAACTTTGTTCTAGTAATTCAGCATTCTGAGATACTCACCTTCCAGACAGGATCACTGAAGGCAAAGTGAGCGTATAAGCAAATGTGGTGAAGAAAGTGGATGGTGCCCAGCTATCAAAAGATACAGTGTTTGTGGTCTTAAAGACTTGAAGATAAACAAGTGGCATCTAGCTGAGAAACAACAAAGCCCACATGGAAAGGGCAAACCAGCCTGTGTGATCATGAAGTATCGATGGGATCAGCTATCAGGCATCAACGACCCAGAACAAAAAATTATAATGTGAATGGGTGGAGGGGAAGTATGGGCTGGAGACCCAAAGCCAATCTGTATGCAATTGGACGTTCCCTTACTGAAGGATCATGGGGAGAAGATGGGACAGTCAGGGAGCAGTACAACACTGATGAACCATACACTTTTCCCTGGTTCATTAGTGCTCCCCCTACTCCACTATAACGAGCCTCATTCTCCCTTACAAATCTGGCTAGACCAGAGCATGTGTATGGGTACAGATAAGAGTTGGAAACATGCAATATAGGACAGATAAACTCCTTGGGACCTGTATTGAGAGTAGTCATACCAGGAGGGTAAAGGGAAGGTGGGAGTAGACAGGAGGAACTGATCACAATGCCTTACTGTAACCCCTTCCCAGAGGGATGGACAACAGGCAAGGGGGTGGAGGGTTACATCAGAGAGTGCAAGACATGAACAAATGATAATAATTTATAAATTATCTAGTGCTCATGAGGAAGGGAGGAAGGGAAAAGGAGGGAGTGGAATAAATAAGGAGCTGATTCCAAGGGCTCCAGTAGAAAGAAAATGCTTTGAAAACGACGATGGCAACATATGTACCAATGTGATTGACACAATGGGTGCAAGAACCGACTGTGACAATTGTGTGAGCCCCAATAAAATGATTTTTTAAAAATCTAAAAAGAAAAAAACAAGTGCACACACTTCTACACCCCAATTATGCTTAAAACAAATGGGCATGTCTATATAATGTGTTAAAATACGTCTTCAAATGTATAGCAAATGCAGCTTTTATCTTAATACCTGACATCCTGGTGGATTACATGCTGAACTGCTAACCACAAGGTCAACAGTTTAAACTCAGAAGTCATTCCAAGAAAGGGAAAGAGAGAGAGAGAGAGAGAGAGAGAGAGAGAGAGAGAGAGAGAGACTTTCTACTCCCATAAAGATTTGCGGTCTTAGAAACCCTCAGGGGCAATTCTACTCTGCAATAAGTCAGATTTTGCTGTGAGGCTGTGAAATCTTAATAGCCCATCATTGCAGGTTCTATACCAATAGACTCAAAGATAAGAATAAGAGGGAGGTGGTTCAGGACCGTGCTGTGTTTTTCATTGTGTTGTGCATAACAGTACCTAAGAACAGTAACATCTTAGCAGTACCTCTTCCTTTCACCCAGGAACCATGAGCTTCTTTAAGGCACAGTCTGTAAGGCAGGGCTAGACACATAGTGGGTCTTCAATACAGTGTGTTGAAAGCTTATGTGTCAAGACTATTTTGTTCAACATGTTATTTTCTTTAAAGTCTCTTGATGTAAGGCTGCTTGGAGAAGTCTGTTGTTTTTCCCAGTTCCTGCATTTCCCTTTGTTTTTCATGGAACACATGAAAAACACTGATTTCCTGTCAGGCTATGCAAATAAATATCAAGGTCAGAGACCGGAGGAATTTCTGGAGCTATCATGGCACCTCCTGATTCCACTGGGCCAAGAAATGCTTTCAAACCCAGAGGGCAGAAGTTTTTCAAAACAAGACTGTTCCAATAAGGGTGTGTGCTTCCTCTATCAACTCTCCCCCTTCTCTCACCCTCTTGCATCTTGACTACTTTAGGAAGAACGGAAATTCTGCAAAATCGCTGGCAGTGTTAAACTACCCAGTAGGTTAGATGATAGAGTCGGTGGTGGCTTTTCAGGCCGTCGTTTCGCTAGACAGGAGAGTGGCAAGGTGGTGAAAGAACTTCCTGGGCTCAGAGGAGCCTGGGAATGTGGTGGAGGCCTCTCCCCCAGAGCCTCTCCTTGAAGCTTCCTCCTCTTCTTACAGTGGCTCACCGTGGACTGTGGTTCACCGTGACTTTGATCCCTGCTTCCTTCGGGCCTTGGAGACAGCGATGGGAGTCTTACACACATCAAGATTTCAGCACCTTCGGGGGTTGGGGTTGGGGGGTACTCTGTTGATTGGCTTATCCAGTCCAGTGTTCCGATTGACAACAGATTTTTCTCCTTCTTTTTTTGCCCATACTCTGATTTAACTTTTGTTTTGTTTTTCTTTTTTTCCCCTTCAGGATGTGGCCGTTCGTCTGAGGTGATCTCTGTACCGGTAAACAGGGAATATAAGTTTAGTTGCTCCCAGTAGGATCCAGCGCCTAGAGACCTTCTAAACAACTGCAGCTACTAGGTCAGCCCAGTCCTATTCACGAGCCCTTCCTGGGACCAAATATCACGGTCTTTTCTAGCAATCGGCTCTTTCTGATGAGGTGTCCAAAGGAATCAAGCCAACATCAGCACACTCATTGCTATGGTTTTTTTTTTTTTCTGGATGGATTTTTTTTTTCTCTTGGCAGTCCGGGGCATATCTAATATGCTTCACCACTGGCACATTTCACATGCATCTGCATTTCTGCTGCACTCTTTTTTTCTGGCTGCAACGCCTGCATACTCTCGCAGAGACCACGGCGTGAGTCAGGTGCACCTCAGGCGTCAAAATGACATCTTGTTAAAGGAGGCCCTTTGCAGAAGAGAGCTTATCTTGAGGACTTTGAATGTGTCTTGGCACTTGGTTTATCTGGATGGAGGCAGTACCTTGTGAATCAGAGGGTGCATAGGGCGGGGTGGTAGCACCTGTGGGAGCTGTGTGCTCTTGGAGATGCCACCCAGGCCCTTCCCAGGGAGCTCTGGGGGTCGTCCTGGGTGTGCAACCATCTCTGAGCTGTTTTCAGTAATAAATAGAGGATGGTAGCAAAGGCTTTCTTAGAGATGGCTTAGTTTCTTTAGTATTTTATTTCAGCAAACCTTCACATTTACCTGTCACATTTGAAATGGTGATATTCTCTAATCATATGTTCATTTTAGCCTCATCTCATACCTAAACTTTTATATAGATCTCTGAGATGGTTATGGTTCATTGTGCCAACCTGGCCGATAAACATATGTGGGATCCATTAAAAAGCGGAGGGATAAATGGCTTGGTAAGCTTTTCTTTTCCAGGTCTCAGGTCTCTTGTTCTCTGATTGTCAGATCAGGGTACAGCCGCCATAGGTCCCTGCTTCAGCTGGCAAGGCTCACTTCCTGCAGGACATCCCAGAGGAGCAGCCACCTGGACCTACCCTGATGCAGCCCTGGGTGCTGGAGCAGCCACACGGAGACCCCTGCCTGCGCTGAGATGCTGACACGTTCACGGTTTCGATATTCCTCCTGCAGTCAGCGTGATTGCATATGTCTTGTGAGATGGAGGAGAACTTTGCGGACTGGTGTCAGACATCCGGGTTAATGTTGGACTTGTGGACTTGGGCAGCACTGGGTTGGGATGTTATCTTGATGTGCACTTCCCCTTTATATAAAACTGTCTTTTAAAATATGAGTTTCTGTGGACTTGCTTCTCTAATGTCCCCAGAATACCAGGACCTCTCCGATCATCTCAAAACTCAAACCCGCTGCCACCGAGTAGATGCTGTTTCAGAACAACCTGACAGGACAGGGTCGAGTGGTCCTTGTGGGTTTCTGAGACTGTGACTCAGAACATCTTTCTCTTGAGGGCTGGCCGGCAATTCTCTGGTTAGCAGCTCAGTGTGTAAAAGCTGCGACACCAGGCCTTCTCCTTAGAGTCACCGGAGGAGCTCAATAGCTCTCCTTTCTCACCTGTCTACTCCAACAAGTGCACACATGTACACATCCCTATGTGTTCGCTGAGATACAAAATTACTCCCACAGATAGCAGACTCGTTGAGTTTTGCATTAGGGAGATGATTTAGAATAAACCGACAGAATTCTGATTCTGAGTTAGACTGAACCAATAGCACTGGATAAAGACAATCAAAGAAGAATCAATGCCTTTGAATTATGACTTTGTCAAAACACATTAGAAGTTCCATGGACTACCAAAAGACAAAACAATCTGTCTTGGGAGAAGTGCAGGCAGAATGTTCCTTAGAAGTAAAATAGCAAGCGTTTGCCTCGGGTACTTTGGCCATGTTGTTAAGAGAGACCAGTCTTTGGAGAAGGACACAATGCTTGGAAAAGCAGAGGGGTAACCAAAAAAAAAGGAGGGCCCTCAAGGAGTTGGATCAACTCTATGGTTGTAGCACTGGGCTTAAGCGTGGGAACAATTGTAAGGATAGCACAGGACCAGGCAGTGTTAGTGATGCTTGCATTTCAACTGATGGGGTAGCTCCTGGCAATAGCATTCTCCTCTCAGATGTAACCTCCTGCCTCATTTTTGTCAAACTTTCCTTGTGGCTGCATTCAGTCGGGTCATTGCCAGTGCTGATGTGAGGAGTGGGAAAGCACGTGATCCTCAGTGACAGATCTACTTCTGATGTGGTGTGTCAGTTCCTTGTATCCATCACCAGAGCTGTCTTTGGACAGAACCTCCCCACTCACTGCCTGGATGATCGCAGCAGGGTCTGCAGGGTTCCCTCATTGTCCTGCTTAGGGTGGTCTAGAGAAGAAGAACTTGGGGGATATACCAGGGTTCTTCACAAAGTCCATGGGAGACGAATGAAAAGATAATGGAATTCTCCATAATTTTGGAGCATGTTCATGTGTACATATAGGCATGTATACACACAGGTTCTTTCAGTAATACATTGATTTTAGCCTCTTACAGTATCTTTCAAAAAAGTTCCAATCTAAACAGTGATTGCTGAGGAGACCAGTTAAGTTCAAGGCAGAGTGCTCAGCTCACAAGGCTATGAACAATTTGGGGGGAGATTTCAAAGGGGTAATCTTGATAGCTTTTCTAGAAGGACACTAAACAATCATGGTTGGGGGCTGGAGAAAACCTATAAGAAAGACATTTTTTAAAAATGGAAAGTTGCGTTAATGAGGAAAATACCAGGGAGGTTACTTTGAGGGATTCTTTTACATCATGAAAATGCATTTGCTAACTTTCTGATGGTAGCAAGGACTGTTGTGGTAGATACACAGTTTGGTGTCAATTTGGTACTTGAGAGGATTAAGAGTGAAGGGGTGGAGTCTAGTCTGTCAATCAGATCATAGGTAATGAGGCCTCTGTGTGGGCATGGCCTTCTCCTGAGGATTCTGGGAAATCTGGTTTTTCTTCCTTGGGAGGCCAAAGATTTCTCTCTTGGCTCACTCTCTTGGAGACTTTCTACGAACAAGGCTGACTCTGTGAGATATCCTTGAGGAGAAGCCACATGGACCTACTCTGATGCAGCCCCGGGTGCTGGAGAAGCCACGTAGAGACCCTTGCCAGTGCTGAGATGCTTACAAACACCACTGGATCCACAGAACTTTGCACTCACTGGCTGGTGATCTTCCTGCATTTGGCATCATTGCATGTGTTTCGTGAGTCAGAAAAGGACTTTATAGATTGCTATCAGACATATGGGCTGATATCAGACTTATGGACTTGATCTGGACTGGAC